>BPVZ01000182.1:85478-97222 GCA_020521535.1 Rubroshorea leprosula | reverse complement strand
ATATAAAATTTCATGATTTTTATATTTTAAAATTTATTATTTTCTATAAAATATATATTATTATTCTTAATAATTTTTAATGATTGTCACTATTAAAATTGATTTAAAAAGCATAATTAAGATTAAGAAAAAATTTTATGTAACAACTTCTAATAATATATACTATCAATTGAACAAAAACTAGAGATATATCAATGTGATTTATGCATTATTAGTGATAAATAAATATAATTTTTTACATAAATTAAGAAATTTTATAGAATATAATGTATTTTTATCTATTTAATTTCACATAATCATATGGTAGGTTTAATAAATTAAGATAAGTTTGATATAATTTGAGAAAGTATATTGAATATAATAAGAAATTCTGACAATGATGAAATCAAATACCTAAAAATTTCTATTTTTGATATCTCTTAGAATCAATTTAGTTTTTTTTTTTTATTGGGTTAGTTAATTAGTTCATTCAAATAATTTAATTTCAATCGTTCAAATAAAATTAAAATTAATTAATTTTGGAACATAATTAGTTTACCATCTATATAAATAATATTTAATTTTTATTATTATATTATTTGAATTAATTAATACTGTTGTTAAAGTAAAATTAGCTCATCAACATTGTCACCATATCTAAGTATGGATATAAGTTATTCACCATGGTTTGCATGCCGCACTTCTTGTTAGGCAAGCTCTTTCTCAGGGATTAATAACCATCAATTGTAGTCTCTTCTAGTGAGGAATGAAATTCACCAGTAAGCAATATTGTAATAAATGTATCTAGTTAAGCGTTCAAATTCAACTTAAGAAGTTCTTGAAAAGAGTTAGATAACCAGATATTTTATTTGATGAAAAGTTAACTAAATCATGTCTTAATGACCTGCCTCTATGCTAGAATAAGAAATAGAAGGTTCTCTAGAGTTAACTAATGGTGTTAGTACACGATACATAGGTACAGGCATTTTTGCAGGAAGATTTGGCATTGTTGTCTCAAACTTTACAACCTGAATTGCTAGCCTAATTGATGGCCTTAAGCTGCTATCAGGGTGAGAGCACCACATTCCAACAATCATCAAACATTATGCTTGTTTCTCATCAAAATCCTTCCTCACTCTCTCATCAACACCAGAATGAAGTCTTCCTTTCCCGTAAAGATCCCAAACCCACTCCAACCCCAAATCAAACTCTTCCCCCATTAGATCTATAGACTTTCTTCCGGTAGTAATCTCTAATATCACCACCCCAAAACTAAACACATCTGACTCTTTACTTGCCTTCCTTGTACTTATGTACTATGGAGCCAAGTAGCCAAATGTACCTGCCAACCCTGTTGTAATTCGACCTAATTCATGGTCCGTCAACTTAGCCAACCCAAAGTCACCAAGCTTAACATTAAAACTGGAATCCAACATTACATTACTTGACTTAATATCCCTATGCACCACACACTGCTCCCACTCTTCGTGAAGATATAGAATTGCTGAGGCCAATCCAAGTGTTATTCTATACCTGATATGCCAAGGAAAAGGACTTTTTTTGCCAAAGAGATGAGAATCAAGACTACCATTTGACATGAACTCATAAACAAGCAAGAACTCACTCCTTTCATGACACCAACCAATGAGCTACACCAAATTTCGATGCCTTAACTGACTAATGATCTTCACCTCTGTTACATACTCCTTTTTTCCTTGTTTTGATCCTTTAGAAATTTTCTTTACAGCAATCAACATGTCTACATCGGCTAGATAGCCTTTATAAACTGCACCGAAACCTCCTTCACCCAATTTCCTATCTTGAGAGAAATCGTTAGTAGCAGAGGCAAGATCTTGGTATGAAAACCTTCAGGGTCCTGTGCCCATCTCAAAATCATCATTCATAGATGTTAAATTTGTTACCTCTGCCCTTTTATTTACCTTCTTTCTTTGCCTTATAATCACATATGCTAAAAGTGTTCCAATGAGAAGAACAATCATCAGTACTGCAATAGCAACAACTATTTTGATCTTTCTTGATGAATTCTCATTGGTTTCCTTAGCATCCAAACTTGAATTGAATTTCCAAGATTTGAGTGTGTGTTGTCCAGCTACACCTCCTGTAGAAGCTGAAAAGCCTATAGTCACCCAATTGTTTGAAACATTCCTTAAATCAACTAGGTAATAAAGGGTTGAATTCTCTTGAGGATTTTTGGTGTTTTGATAGCTCCATGAGACACTTAAATTCTTGGTTGTAGAATTATAAGTAATCAATACATCAGCAGTATCCCTAATGTGTAAACTTGCATTCCAGGGAGTGTAAACAACAGAGCGTATAGAATTGATATTGATACCCACATGAGTTTGGACCTCCATAGGATCCCATTCAGGGTTCTGGTAAGTGTCAAATTCCACTGAGATGATCCTATTTGAAGAGGAATCTCTTGTTGTGGTGTTGAATAGGCCAAGGTAGCCACCAGCAGAGTTGGGTGGGATTTGAAATCCAACAGGAGCAAGGAAGAACTCAATTCCATCGTAGGTCTCGACACATTAATGCTGAAGGAGAAATGACAAGTAAAGTCTAAAAGCTTTCCCGAGTTGGAGTCCCACATCAAGACTTCATTTGCATATGTGACCCAACCAACACGAAAGGGTTCAACCTTGCTGGTTAACTCCACTATTCCAGAGGAAGATTCTGCATCTCCTTGGTAGAGAATGTAATTGGGACTAGGGGTAAAGTTGGGTATTTGAAAACTTATTGGATATGAAGATGGAAGAAGAAAAAGAAGAAGAACAAGAATAAAGGAAACACATTTTGAACTTTCCATGGCTTGGTAGATGGTAGGAAGTCTATGAAAATTATCGCATTTATGTTAATTTATATAACACTGGTTGGTCAAGTCATCCATACTTAATTGAAAATTGTAACCGTTGTATGTAATCCACATTGACTAATAAATCAGTCACAAAATTAGTGGCGCGATTAATCCAACATTGACCAACAAATCAATCACAAAGTCGGCGGCATGATTAGTCTAACATTGACTAACAAATCAATCACAAAATCAGTGGCGTGATTAATTCAACATTGACCAACAAATTGATAACAAGTGCTAACTATTAGTTGTTTCTAAACAATTAAACTAAAACAAAACATAAATTAAGAATCTTATAAATCAAATATTTTTAGTCTAGACTTGTAAAATGAATGTACGTGGGTTGAAATATCAATAACGCCATAAATAAATAAATTTAGGCACTATTTGGTATTATTGTATACAATAGTTTTTTAAACAATATATTTTTTAAAAATGTAAATTTAATACATAATTAACTAATTTTAATTAATATTTTATATATTTTAAATAATTTAAATTAATATTTTATAATTTTTGAGAGAATAAAAGGAAAAAAAAAAACCCTATGGCTAAAGTATTACAATTCCAAACAAAGAAATTTATTAATAATACTTTTGATAGTAAGCTCCCAGATGACAAAATAAAATATCAATTCATACTAAAATGAATATTTCTACATGAAATGATAAAGGGTAAATTTAATGAGAATATAAAAAAAAAATTAGAATGTTATGGTACTAATTTTTTTCTCAAAAATATATACTAAATTTTTGTTTTAAATTGACTTTCCGTATAATTTCTAAGGTCATTAATTTTTCCTTTCTCATCTTAACCTTTGTGCACGGTAAAACAATCCCGGATTATGTGTCAGTGAAAAATACTGTCTTGTAATCAAACGTTGGGTATGGTGATTGTAGGAATTACATAACTGTCGTAAATATCTTATATTTGGCCTGCGGATCTTTATCGAGTATACCCAGTCGACCAGTCCACTGAAACTAGCATAGAATTGGGCCAAAAAAAATCTTGAAGTATAATAAATATCTGCATGTCTTAAAATATACTTTTAAAGACCTTAGTATGATAACGATTATGGTGTATACTTCGTAAATGTCAGAGCAACAAAACCATCAAAGATATCACAGTTAAAGCCCAGGACCAAAATTTAAAACCATATATTTAATCATGCAGAGGCTGTCACTGGTAATAGTCCGTTGTGCCTGAGCAGTGCCTCTGGTGAAGGTTCATGACCTCGGAATTCAATAAAGACCTGGATGACATGGTTAAAGGGTTCGCTTAACACATTCTCATTCAACAGAGAAGAAATAATGATGTCAAAAGTCACAACGTAACGTAACGAATATGTGTTACATAATGTTTCTAATAAACAAATCAACGAAAAAGGAGAAAGCTGGCTACAGCTCATCATAAAGTCTGCGTTGACTAACCTCTAGTGGTGCTTTTCCACCTCCACGAGCAAGAATTGTCTCTTGGAACTCCCAGCCCGTTTCTGTAACAGCCTGTTGAATACAAATATACACAGTTGTTTATGGATTAAATGAGAAAAGACTAAGTTAAGGTGTGTGTTAGATGCTCCCACAAACTCAAAAATGCAAGGCAAATCCAACATCATTAACACCAGCACCGAACAGCTCTTTCAACTACCATACCTTGCTATAATCTAATCCAGCAGCCTCAAATGCCAAGAAAGCATCTGCAGACAATACTTCAGCCCACTGCAAAATTAGCCATGAGGAGTTTTAGATTGCATTACAATGGGCAATGTAAAGGAAAATGGACAGAAATCATTGACTCACAAAGTTTTCTAGGCCTTGGATCATAAATCACAATAAACTATACCTTGTAACTGTAGTAACCAGCCACGTATCCACCCGAGATTCACCACTGAAAATTAACACAACCAGAGGCAAAGGTTGAACCAAAGAAACAAAATACGTATGACAAATAATTTTTTTTAAGAAAAAAAAAAAGAGAAGAGAGGGCACACCTGCAAATATGTGGCTGAAACTAGAAAGGAACTTATCTTATGCTAACGGAAGGATCAACTATGTCCGCCTTGAAACTCTCTGATTAACATCATAAAAACCACCAGGGGTATATATTTGGTGTGTAACTCCAAATCTACACTGGCAAATCGGATCTAAAATATAGGTTATCAAAACAGTATTTCAGTTATAAAGCAGTAATGTATCATAAACTTCATTTAGTATTCTCATTAATTAGTCATGATTAGTGTTTATACTCCTATTAGCGAGATAATAGGAATAACTAGTATTTACACTTTCACTAGCAGGAGAACAAGAATATAACAAGATGAACCTGTTCCATAAAAATACATGTTGATATGTGTCAACGTTTTCAACTCCCACTGGCAGGCAACATGAATCATGACAAAATTAGAGATAAAACATGTAGTTATTTAAACAAGAAACATAATTTAGATTGTTTTAACATTTATATCTTGTGAAAAAAGCATGCTTAAGCTTTAATAAATAATTATAAAACTTAATATCAAAGCATATCATGCTCATATCAACATAAATAAAGTCAGGTCCAACTATCACCTCAAAACAGTTCAAGATATATTTTTAAAATCTTAGTTTAAAACCATTGGCATGATCATGAATTTACTTACCTCACGTTATAGAATTTCAAACACAATGTGAGAACCAAGCACTAGGATGACAAGCATTTCTATTAACCAGAATTCTTGCACGATGAATCTCAATCCATCTCCTCAAATTTTGAAGATAATACCAATTTAGTATTTGAACTTTGAAGACAAATACCAGCTTAATCCTTGAACATTGATTACAAATATCAATTTAGTCTTTCAGTTTTGATTATATATTAAGCTGATTTGTAAATGAAAATATGCTATGATGACAAAATATAATTATTTAATTTTACACGTCATTAATACCTTAAAAAAACTGATTTTATAGCAATATAGCAAAATAATAAGTTACAGAACACTGCTATTGATAGAACTTTTTCGGTATTGAAAATTAAAGTTCAAAAATAATTTTAGTATTTTTTATAGTTGGAAAATAATTTCGATATAAATCTAAAAGTTAATGGATCAAATTAATATTTTCACAATTGCTTTTCAGCATTTAAAATGCTTCTGAGGAAGTTTTAAATAAGCTTATTTTTTAAAAGGTATAATAAAGGTATATTTTTATAATTAATTTAGATTAAAAATTGTAAAAATTAACATATATTTTAATATTATTGATACGTGAATGATTTTAATTAGTTAATTAATTAAATCAAAGTTAATATTTATATTTTTAATCAAAATTAATTATAGAAAAATCTTTTTTTATTTTTTTGTCTCATTTTCTTTGAACTTATTCTCTCTTATTGAAGTGCCATAACATCCATATAAGAGTTACACTAGAATCCATTAAAAATAAAATAAAATAAAAAAACCTGTTGCATGAGAAGATTTATAACTGTCTAGAGTTTCCAGAAAGACTTGACTTTCCTATTGATTACGAAAACTAAAAAGCTCAAAATTAGAGATAGTAAAGTAAAGTAAATTGTTAATGAGTTTATTTAAAGGGTGAATCTCATGGGCGGTCACCCAACTTGATTAAAATCAACGTTTTGGTCACTCAACTTCTAAACCTAACAAAATGGTCACCTAACTTCCTAAGGTGTCCAACCGTTAGTCACCCACGGTTAATATTAACTGAAAATGTTAAATCCCCGTTAAGGTGGCTAAGTTAAATGCCACATCAGATCTGGCATGGCATTACAACATGAAAATCAACTCCAGGCACTAAACGCATGGTGCTGACATCATGAATTACGTATCGACACCACACCCGTGTTGGGTTTCTAGCCTTCTTTTGTAATTTTTCAATTAATCCCAAAAACTCCTATTCTCATGCATTTAAGTCTTTTTTCACAAAGAATGAAAATAATTTAAAATTTATTGAAAATCAGATATTATCTATGCAAATAGTAATAAAATCAAGGCTAAAATAATAGATTAAACTATATAGAAATGCTTCTTATCATTCATAAAAAAAAGACAAAATTTCTTAGATAAGTATTAAATTCTAGAGTTTGTACTGCAAGCAATCCATCCAAATCCAAAAAAAAAAAATAATAATAATAAAAGGAAAAGAAAAGCTTGACAAAAGTTCACTTATTTGTATTTTCTTTTCTTTGGCTCTACTTGTGATATTGTTGACATTGCTTGAGATGAAGCATCAGCTGAAGGTTGGCATGAAGCATAAGAATGAAATAAATTTGAAGCAGCTTCAAATGAAATTGCATAAGCTTGAGTTGGTGAATGATTAACAATGACAGGAGTAGCATTTGGTGACGTATACACTATTTGACTAGACCCCTAAATTAAAAAATATAAATAGAGAGTAAAGATTATTTTCCAATTAATCAAATTAACTATGAAAAAACTTTTTCCAACAATCCAACAAACCACCAAACTTACATTGGCAAACCATCTAGTGGTCACTTGACTTTGAGAATTGTTCTGATCACTTAAGTTAGGAACTAATGTTTCATTTATGACAGGTGCCTTCTTAACCTTCTAAACAAAAAAACATGTTAAGTTAAAAAAATGGCATTTAGGATTTTTAAATTTCTTTTAAACAATTGAAGTAAAATAACTTATTGGTAACTTGCCCTTCTTAGGTTGCTCAGATCCAACATTGAGATTCCTTTGGTCCTTGGGTTGAGGTCTACAACTCCTCTTGTTATGGCCAATGTTGCCACATAAAGTACATCTCATTTTAACCCCTTTCCTTCCCATTTTTCCAGGTTGCTTTTCCTTTTCATCAACAACTTTTCTCCTTGCTTTCTTTGGCCTTCCAGCTGCTCTTCTTATAACTGGTGGTTGTACAGGTGGCATATCACCTTTTTCCCACTGGGGAGCACCTCTAATGGGAGTTATGAAGTTGCTGTAGAGGTTGATGAAGGTTTCGACTTTATAGCAGGGGGGAACATGATCATAAACATTTTCATTATTATATAATATGGCAGCCACTGCATGCATACAAGGGATACCACTAAGGTCCCATTTTCTACAAGTAAATGTCCTCCTTCGAAGTTCCACAATATATTGATTTCTATGACACTCAACTTGAAACTTAAGTGCACCAGCTAGTTTTGGAAAACACTTGGCTGAATGTTCCTTCAACATTTCAATTTTTTTCATTATTTTAGGGCAAAAAGGTCCATGCCATTTCTTTGCCTCTTCTATTCTCTTTGCTATTCTCTTCATCAATTTGGTTCGAATTGTTTCAATTAGAGTTATTATAGGTTTGTCCCTTGCATCCAAAATAAAACTGTTAAAGGACTCACTCAAGTTGTTGACTAACATGTCAACATTGGTCCATGTCTAGAAATAAGCCCTTGACCAATGTTTGGGATGCCTTTCTACTAACCAATCAGCTACATTTGGTGACCGACATCTCATTTCAAACATTGCTTGCTTGAACTCCTGCTCATATGTGGACCTTGCAGCTTTCCATAAAATTTCCTTCAAAGTTGTACCCTTGTGATTTGTTTTGAAATTGTTGTAGAGATGCCTTACACAAAACCTATGTTCTGAGTTTGGAAACTTCTTTTCAAGAGCTGGTACAAGTCCCTATACAAAAACAAAACGGAACCAATTCCTATATCATATATAAAACAAATAGAAATATAAACATTTGGTATTTAATTCCTAAATTGAAAATACCTTCTGTTTGTTTGACATAAAGCCCCATCCATGTGTATTTACAATATCAAAGTCATCATTTAATTGGTCTAAAAACCAACTCCATGAATCTTTCAACTTAGATTCAACTATTGCAAATGCCAAAGGGTACATACAATCATTAGGATCAATGGCAACTACACATAAAAGTTGTCCCCCAAACATGCCCTTTAAAAAACAGCCATCAAGGCAAATGAAAGGTCTACAACCAGCTTTAAAGCCTTGCTTAATTGGTCCAAGACAAACATACATCCTTTGAAAAAGTGATGCCTCTCTATGACAAATCATGGTGTTGCCCTGATTCCAACGTTTCACTTCATCTATATAGTCATAAATGTATTCAAATTGTTGAATGAAATTTCCATTAATTATTGACTTTGCTTTTTCCTTAGCTCTAGAGTATTTTTGGTGATTAACTATGGTGAAAAAGTCTTTTCTAACTTGAACTTGCAGTGCACATGGTGCCCAGTTTGGATCAGTTTTAAAATTGTCCAAATAATGTTATGCCAACCATTGTGCAAAGAAGTTTTTATTCTTTGTCTTTTTCCCACAATTATGCCCATATTTCAAAGTCTTGATCTGTCAAGTTGTGTCTTGTTCTGCCTTACAATCAGCGAGTGATGCCCACATTTCCCAAGGACAATTCTCTTCCTTGCAAATTGCCTTAACCCTTTTCTTATCATTCTTTTCAAACTTAACTTCCACCCTATTCATCCTTGCTTCTTGTTTAATAGCTTGTTTCAATAATTCCCTATCTTTGAATAACCTTCCTACAACCAACTTTAGTTTCTCCATGTCAACACTCTCATTGAACTCTGGATACCTTCTCTTAGAAGTGCCATCATCGTCAGACTCATACAGGCTATGTAGTTCATGTGAGTTATCACTATTAAGTCCTTCATTTTCTGGAATATTACTAGTAGGATAACCTCCAATCAAAATTGTAGCACCACCATCAAGCCCTAGATCCACCTCATGTTCAAAAAAGTCTTCGTAATCCTCTAATTCATTATCACTCTCCTCAAATCTAGATTCTTCATAATCTGGATCTTCATTATCACTATTGTCACTATTTTTATTGTTAACATTGTTCTCTTCATTTCTATCCCAATAATTATTTGACTTCACCTCCACATAAACATGTACATAATGATCAGAAGGTAAGTGTGCAACCATATCCATTATTGTTTTATCATCGATCATTTTGATAAGACCATCAATAAGTTTCAAACTTGGCTTTAACCAAAAACAATTCACATCTTCAATAATATGCCCAGTATCTCAAGCTTGTCCTCTAATTCAAGCCAAGAAATCTTATCAACATTTATCAAGTTAACATAACTAACTTTTCCACCCTTATACTTTGTGCCTTTTTTTTCATCATGCATTATCTTTCCTCCATGATGAATTACACGTGAAGAATTCTGATTTATCAGGTGAAATAAATAAAAGTAATATATATTATAAAAATGTTTAGTTTCCAATTGTCACCTCACCAACCTTCAAACACACAGAGTCAAAGAGTTGGGCTTCAATAAAGAACGACCAACCAACAAGACTGAAAAAAAAATGAATGAACTTAATTTACAAAACAAGCCTAAAAAAAAGATATGAAAAATGACATTAATTATATTCCTAGGATATCCCACAATGGATGAACCCCATATAAGCTTGAAATCAACTTGAAGTAGTGACAAACTAATTAATTGCAACAATTTTAGTCTTGCAAAACAAAAAAATTTATAACCTTAAATCATTAAGTTTCAATTGATAAGAAACTATGTAAGGGAATAAATAAAGTCTACCCCCGGCTAAAAAAAAAATTAGTCTCTTCATTTTAATTTTTTGCCAATTCTACTTGTGAAAATAAAATTTTGATGCAAAGAAGTAATGCATGTTTCATGGTGCCACATTAACGAAACACCCAAAATTGATCACGGTAAGATAGAAAAAGCAAAACATATTGATGTAACACAATAGAAATAGAGAAAAGAAATAAGTCAACCCAAAAAGCAACTCGATTACTATTTTCATAGGCAGCTGTAGTAGACTTGAGTGCTAACACACCAATTAGATTTAATATAAATTACAAACTTTTGAGCTTTAAATAAAAAAAAAAAGAAAAAAAAGAAAAACTATAACCTTCTACTCTTAAATTCGCAAGCATTGGAGAAAAATAAATTATTGAATTATATAAATCTACATCCCTAAAGTTAAATTTTGATTGTCTAAAAAAAATATGATAAATTTGTAGACATCACTAATCAAACTCAATACAAAAATCAATTACCAAAAACACAATGGTCCCATGACATCCCCACTTATGGTAAACATATGCACATACAACTATAAAGATACTAAATTCTCACATGATAAATCTCACACAATCAAAGAACGAAACCCTTCCGAAAAGCACTAAGTTCCAAACAAAATATTGGATGGAGAAGCTTATGACTTATTGTAAATTGGATAATCACTTGTAGTTTTTCAAATGCGCCACATCCTCTCAAAATTTAATTTTGAACCTCCTAAAGAGTTCATTCAAAAGCCTATTGAGGAATGCCCAAAATTCTAAGAAATTTCTAATTGAGAGATTGGACAAAATCCCTTCAAAAAACCTAGAGTATTTAGCCAATATTTTAGGTATTCAAGTTATAGTAGGATTTCACTCTTTAGTATTCCCGCTAGTGAGAGCCACCTCATGTTGTAATGCCATGTCAGATCTGATGTGGCATTTAACTTAGTCACCTTAACCGGGATTTAACATTTTCAGTTAATATTAACTGTGGGTGACTAACGGTTGGACACCTAAGGAAGTTAGGTGACCATTTTGTTAGGTTTAGAAGTTGAGTGACCAAAACATTGATTTTAATAAAGTTGGGTGACCACCCATGAGATTCACCCTTATTTAAATCATTTTATTTTAATTGTACTCAAATAAGACTAGAGTTAAGTTAATTTTGATATTGAATTAGTTAATTGTATTTATTAAAAGATATTTGATTTTTATCATTATATTATTTAGAATTTTTCTAACATATACTTTTAAAATCCATGTTAAGAAAGCAATCAATACACCTTTTTATCATTAAAATACATAGAAGAACTCAAATAAGATTGGAGTTAAGTTAATTTTGATATTGAATTAGTTAA
>BPVZ01000181.1:243659-254049 GCA_020521535.1 Rubroshorea leprosula | reverse complement strand
CATGTGATTTAATTAGTTACATTCATCAACTTATGGTGTGCTATATAAACACAGGCTTCACCTTTGTTGAAATTCGATTCAATGCTTGGAACTTTCAAAGCAGAAGTCAAATTTGTGGATTATACCACCATTAGTGTTGATGGCAAGCCAATCAAGGTTGTCTCTAACAGGGACCCTCTCAAGTTTCCATTGGCTGATCTTGGCATTGACATTGTCATTGAGGTGGGTCCTTGTGCTTTCCTCTCATCCATTGCAGTTCTCTAAAGCATAATTTCTTTCACCAGCACAAACACTTTGGGTTCCAGTTTCATGGTAGGAATCTTTCAACAACTGTATTGGATTACTGAACTATGCAAAGGGATAGAAAATTAATTAAAGACCAAAATTTGGGAGTTTTTTTATATGACTGGATAAGTTCATATGCATTCTTCAGGGAAGAGGAGTTTTTGTGGATGGCCCTGGAGCTAGGAAGCATATTCAAACTGGTGCGAAGAAAGTTATCATCACTGCTCCAGAAAAAGGTGCAGACATCCAACTTATGCTATTGGAGTCAACGAAGGCGATTACTCTCACGAGGTCTCAAACATCATAAGGTAAGTACCTCCAAAGAGATGATTGCTCATAAAGCAGTTTGAAAATTTTTTTCTAGTTCTTGATGTTGCAATTTATAGGTGGATCAATTTCGGTCATTGCGGTAATCCTCTTGCACCACAAATTGTTTGGCTTCTTCTGTAAAAGTTATGGATAAAGAATTGGGTAAGCACTTCTTCACATTCAATCTGATGTAAACCCATTCGGTTCAAGCAAATTTCATATAACCACAGTTATGAACTTTCCTTGACTTCATTGAAAGTTTGAAACTTATGTGCAGGAATTGTCAAGGGAACAATGACAACCACCCATTCATACACTGGAGACCAGGTACTTGCACTTCCAAAATATTGCTTGGATGTAGAGCTTAAGCTAATTTAAAGAACTTTGAATTCCAAATGAATTCTAATAGAAAAGTTGGAGATCTATTTGAAAAAAGAAGGCCAAATTGCTGCTTGTGATCATGCAGAGGCTCTTGGATGCTTCACACCGTGACTTGAGGAGAGCTAGGGCTACAGCACTAAACATAATCCCAATGAGTACCAATGCAGCGAAGGCCGTCTCTCTTGTGCTACCCCAGCTCATGGGCAAGCTCAATGGTATTGCACTCTGTGTACCAACACCAAATGTTTCAGTTGTTGACCTCGTTGTGAATGTTAAGAAATATAACACTCGGTTGATTGAACGAGCATAGTCCAACAAAGGGACAAATTAAGTTTTCTAAGGTCTATCCTTTTTCTTCTTGATTTCTCTTTTTCCCATAAGTTTTCTGGGATATTCATTTCTTATATTGTTTTGTAGAGGCTGCAAGTAGCTGAGTTTTCTGGTCTCCGTTCCAGCCCCTTGCGTGATATATGCTACAAACGCCAGAGGAACTTCTTTTTCTAAGGTGGTGGCTGCTCAGCTTACTCCTAAGGTTGATTGCCTACTGCAACCTTTTAATCTTTTCTGAATTTTCTTTCTTGTTTTATGCTTGTGCACAGAGATTAGACCAGTAATAGTAATATCTTTCTAAAAATGTTCAGTGCTTTCTTGCAATATTCGGCACAATTAAGCTGTTTTGGAGTTCTGAGTCGATATAAACACTTTGTTTTGTATACTCTTCTAATAATCTCATCTTTTTCTTTTTCTTTTTTTTTTTTTTAAAAAGAGAGTAAAACTATTGATCAGATCTTCTGAGCTTTGGATTAGGCTGCATGAAAGAAACTTTCCCTGCCTACAACATTTCATGAATTGCATGATGTCTTCTATGAAAGAAAAGGCGCACCATCCTCGTGAATAATCAGCCATCTAGTAAAAATGTACAAAAATCTTCAAAGTGCCTACAACATGAAGCTTATGTTCCTAAAATATAGTTTGTTGTGAGGCACCATTGTGTGGTTCTGACCTCTAATGGCCTTGAATGTATTTCCAAATTTAGACAGTAGCATCAACTCCCATCAGGAGAGAAACTGTTGCCAAATTGAAGGTTGCAATCAATGGATTTGGACGCATTGGCAAGAACTTGCTTCGGTGCTGGCATGGCCGGAAAGACTCACCCCTTGATGTGGTTGTTGTCAATGACAGTGGTGGTGTCAAGAATGTAAGTAACTAACAGCTTCCCTGACCATAGTTAACATTAATATGTGATATTAATTGGCTGCATTCATCAACTTATGGTGTGCTATATAAACACAGGCTTCAAACATTTGTTGAAGTATGATTCAATGCTTGGAACTTTCAAAGCAGAAGTCAAAATTGTGGATGATACTCATACCACCATTAGTGTTGATGGCAAGCCAATCGAGGTTGTCTCTAATAGGGAACCTCTCGAGCTTCCATGGGCTGATCTTGGCATTGATATTGTCATTGAGGTGGGTCCTTGCGCTTTCTTCCCATCTATTGGAGTTCTCTAAACCGTAATTTTTTTCGTCAGCGCAAACACTGTGGGTTACAGTTTCATAGTAGCAATCTTTTCAACAACTCTACTGGATTACTAAACTATGCAAAGGGATGGAAAATTAATTAAAGACAATTTTAGGAGTCTTTTTTGGTGACTGGTTAAGTTCATATGCATTCTTCAGGGAACAGGAGTTTTTTGTGGATGGCCATGGGGCGAGGAAGTGCATTCAAGCTGGTGCCAAGAAAGTTATCATCACTGCTCCAGCAAAAGGTGCAGACATTCCAACTTATGTTGTTGGAGTCAACAAAGGTGATTACTCTCACGTGGTCTCAAACATCATCAAGTTAGTACCTCCAAAGAAATAATTGCTCATAAAGCAGTTCGAAATTTTTTTTCTCGTTCTTGATGCTGTAATTTATAAGTGGATCAATTTTGGTAATTGCAATAATACCTCTTGCAACACAAATTGTTTGGCTCCTTTTGTAAAAGTCAAACATGAAGGATTTTGTAAGCACTGCTTCACTTTCGTTCAGATGTAAATTCATTTGGTTCTGGCGAATTTCATACAACCACAGTTATGAATTTTCTCAGACTTTATTGAAAGTTTGAAACTGATGTAGGAATTGTCAAGGGAACAATGGCAAGCACCCATTCATACGCTAGAGACCAGGTACTTGCACTCACTGAAATATTACTTGGATGTAGAGCTTAAGCTAATTCAAAGAATTTTGAATTCCAAATGCATAAGTTGGAGATTTATGTGCACAAAGGCGGCTAAATTGCTACTTGTGATCATGCAAAGACTCTTGGACGCTTCACACTACGACTTGAGGAGAGCTAGGGCTGGCAGCATTAAACATATTCCCAACAAGTACCGGTGCAGCCAAGGCTGTCTCTCTTGTGCTGGGCAAGCTCAATGGTATTGCACTCCTTGTACCAACACCAAATGTTTCAGTTGTTGACCTTGTTGTGAATGTTGAGAAGAAGGGGATTACAGCTAAGGATGTCAATGCTGCCTTCAGAGAGGCAGCTGAGGGGCCATCTGTGATGTTCCTCTTGTTTCAGTGGACTTCAGGTGCAGCCATATTTCTTCTACCACCGACTCTTCACTATGGTAATGGAAGAAGACATGGTTAAGGTGGTGCCTGGTATGACAATAAATGGGGATACAGGTCAGGATACATTACTTAAAACTTTCCGTTTCTAACTATAATCTTATTTGTGCCTTACCAGTTACAGTAATATCATGGATATTTGCAGCCAAAGGATCGTTGATTTGGCACATCTTGTAGCAAGCAAGTGGCCTGGCATGCCTGCTGCAGGTAGTGGTGATATCCCTTGGAGTATTTCTGCAAGACAAACCCTGATGAAGAATGCAAAGTTGATGAAGCTTAGATCATTCCAGTTTTCTTGTCAAGATGAATGCTTGTAATGAGCAAGTTTTCGCAGATGCTTATTTTGTAATGACAGTTGATTCATCATGAACAGAATAATCTTTTGAAATAGCCAATGCTATAAATGAGATTGCTTCTAATTCTTATTCGATTGTTTTTAACTCTCAAAATCCAGGGTTAAGGAATATATTCCAATTAATTTCTGAGATTAGTTAATTATTCTACAATTTTTTGTTCCATGTTAATTAAATCTCAGTTAAACCCAACATCAATTTTCTAATGTTAAAAATTACTATGAGGTTGATTGGTTGAAGAGCTTGACATACCAAGGCATACTTGGGAAGGAAAACATGCATGCGTCTTCTCCATTTGCCTGCATCCATCTGATAGGATTGTTTCTTCGAGCTCCTTTCTTTTGTTAAGGCCGCTTCATCTACATATTAATTAACAACTAAACAAACTACGAAATTGAAATATCTAGCTTTTGTTGTATGCTTAATTTTCATGCTTAAGAATGTCCCAAAAAAAGTAGTAAACTGATCTTTTTAATCAAGATTTTAAACTCATACCTACAGAAGATGAAGTTCAATTGCTTGAAGCCAATTTCCACTGTATTTTATTTGTCTCCCCCAAGGATGAAGCATTTTGCTGCCCACCTGATCATTTACCTTGTTTCGAACCTCAGCTTCTTCTGAAGCTTGAATCTCACAATCTATCTTCAATTTTAAAAGAAGTTTTCTCTCCTAGATGAGTTTTTAATGTTAGATATCATGGACAATGCTAGAGACTACTTGACATGTAATTGATTTTTAAAACAGATATATCCATTATAGTAAATCAAAAGATCTGGACATGGGGCATTATGAAACGAGAAAAGTTGAGTTCCAAGTTGTACAGAATTGTGTCTATACATTTATAAAGCTCACGTCAAAGTAAATCTTCTTTTCAAAAGTAGAAATTGACAAGTAGAGCTACACTACCAGACTGTATTAAGTTGAATTAATGCTCTTTTTTTTTTTTTTATAGGAAAAAGTAAGAGCAAACTTTAGCAATGTATAGGAATTGTACCTGAATGATCCTTGTGGAGGCTGCAAAGAAAGAAAATTAACATGAGTAGTGTTACAGTATCAGAGACAAGGACAATTCCTCTTTATGTATGAATTAAAATATAGCAAATTTGACCATAAACCATAGTCATGGTAATATACCACCCCATTAGGCATCAGTGAAAGCAATTGTGCCCTGCTGGTCTGAGTGACTGGAATGCTTTGCATGGTAAAACCAATACTTACAGTTTGTGCTGCAAAATACATTCATTTCATGAAAGAATCAAAAGCATGAACCATATATCTATCTGCACATATGAATTTCTAAAGAGGAGAATAATTACCAATTGAGTAATTACCAATCGAATTGGACGGCTAGAGATACCAGAGTGGTAAAAGAAACAAGGTCTAATTAATGATTTGAAATGCTACAAGCCTTTGTCTTCTCCATTCTTTCATATTTCTCCCTGTTTTCTACATGATAGAAACAAATTAAAGAATGGTTTTTTCATGATGAAGGTACTGCAATTAAAAACACAAGTGATTGTTGCCCCACTGCACGGGCTTATAGATGATTCAATTGAGTATCTTATTTTAAATATAAATAAAAGGTTTATACATATTTTAATTTTTTTAAAAAAATTTGTAAACTTAAAGTTAATTACCTTAATACCAACTATGGTAACTATCCTTAGAACAGTCATATCAAGAAAAGAATGAGAAGTTAATAATACTACTCCCAATCCCAAATTGACAAAGCTTTAGTAAGAAAAAAAACTTTAGTAATCTCTTTTCCATTCTAATTTCTATGGTGATGTCCTCCACAATCATAGACAATTATTTGACAATGCTATTACCAAATGGATAAGATACACTTTTTGAATTAATAAGAAACTGGAGTGCAAATCTAAGATTAATTACAACTTTTAGAAATAAATCAAGAACCATACATTATTGGATTATCATGTTAAAATGCTAGAAGTATCATTATAGCATACAAAATGCAAATTCCAACATCGCACATGAGATAGAAACCAAAAATCTTATTAGTCCCTTAAATACACATCCTCCTAAACCACTGAACCAAAGGATTTTAGATAACATAATTTTAAAATATAGTATTCAGTAATTATATTTGTGAAGATGAAATCTCCTTCTTCATAACAGTCTAATTTTTCCAAATAAGCCTGATATTACAAACTACCATATCCTTCACCCAGCCATACTTCATATGCATGAACGAAAAATTAACTATAAATATTAAAAAAGGGCGCAGGAAGATTAAAATAGCCAAATGTGAAAAAGTTGAAATATTAGCTGTGCTCACCATGCCTAGGCTGCTGAAAGAAACTTGTCCTCCACAAAAACTTGCAAATTCTTTCACTTCAAAAGCCAACGGCGTATTCATCAAATTTGAGAAGAAATGCCAACATGATCAGCTCAGAAAGTGAGTTTATGCGATCTTCTTTCTCCCAAAAAACTCCCTTTGCTATTTCTTCATAGAAACATGAAGCATATTAAAGAAGAACCTTTTGATTGGTAGTTCTGTCAATCTTCACAATGTGAAGCTTTGGTCTCTCCCTGTCCCAATATATCATTTGGCTAAACAGCATTTGCTGAAATTCTAGCAAAACTTTAATCTTGTTTAGGGAGCCTACAGAAATTGAAAAAAAAAAAAAAAAAATCCAAAGAGCCAACTTGCTGGAAAATTTGAATACAATGATAAAAAAAATATTAATTAACACTTGATGAACAACAATGGGAAGTCATGCTGAGAGGCACCAAACATAGAAGAAGTATTTATGTTTCTACTTATTTCAATTTACTCTTGTAGCTAGCTGAGGTTCAAATTCAGTAATTGTGGCTCCACAAATTGAAAAGACCAAATTAAATGAATCAAAAGGAAATCAATTTCATACCGGTTCTGAATTGCCAGCATCCAGTAACCTTTCTCATTATAAACTTCTTAATTCTATGACTTTTAGTCTCTATATACAAAAAATAAAAACAAAACTTAGTAGCAACATTTAACTCATCTTAGATTTGCTACCAAGGTCATGAAAAGAGGTGGCTATGCTGCTTGAACAAACGTGCAATCTCACAGGTTTTAAATTAAAGTCAAAACAGATTTCTTTTTTTTTTTTTCATATTGATAAAAAAAAAAAACAAATTAAGTGCAAATACATTACAACAATGCACCAAAACAGATTCCCTTGCAAGAAATTGCACATTAAAAGCAAGTAATTTAAACATTTAATTAATAGTTCAAAAAAAGAGAAAGTTCTTCATATAGGCCTTGGGTTTTGCTTGTTCTTTCAATTGTTCTTTCTATGCAAATATATGAAAACATCATTGAATAAGATTATGAACAGAAATCACATCTGGAATTAAATCCATTAAATCCCAAATCTAATTACCTGCCACCAAGTGCTTTTTCCATCGTGTTCATGTTCTCTTTGGTTTTCCCTAATTTTTTGCTTGGTAAATTTGACCATGGATTTTCATATGAAAGCTGGTAAATAAATAAAATTTATAATGGGAGTAGCACACAGTTTTAACTCCTCATACCTAGCTCACTGCATACATAGGAAGAATTCAGTTAGAAGGGAATCAAATTTACAAACTAAATTAAATTCTTGTTAGATGAGAACCATAAATTATGTAAAAAATCCTTCTCATGAGATTGAAACATAGTCTTAAACCAACTATACTAATTCCCAGTATATATTCCTAGTAATAAAACCATTAAAACTCACACAGGCCACATGTGGAATAGTTGGTGAGAAAGGCGCCACCTTCATTCCTCCGAATGAGAAGTGAGAAAACCCTCGGCTTGGACATCAATGATCCAAATGGAGATGGATGCTTGCTTCAGAACCCGCTCCTCCGAAACGAATGAGATTACCAACCGCCAGAGGGATTCTTCGATTTGGATTTATAGCAAAAGAATGGTAAAGGCATCCCATTGTGTAAATTTCCTCTTCTCCATCCTTTTGGTTTGGTATGAGCCTTAAATTAGAGTCACAGACCATGGAATCAAGCACAAAATCTTCATTGCCCGTGGCAGAATCTGCGTTATGTAAATCAAAGATCTAATGAAAACAATTGAGAACCAATCCAGCAAATTTCGAGCGAAAATAGCAACTCCTTACCTGTTATTTTCAGAAAGCAAACCCAGCAAATCATCTGCACAAACCTAAGCAAGAAATCGTTCGCGGAAGGATCGTGCAATGGTGGCTAGTTTCTTGCAGTTTTTTTATAGCATAAGAATGCAGACAGCAGAAGCACATACCATCAAAACGTCTTCAATGATTGCCGTTTTGGGCCAGCTAAGCACATTAGATGAACTCATCGATAATTCAACCGTAACCGCCACGAAAGTCCCTTTGGATGATTCCAATTGCGACACCTAAAATGTAGAGCAAAATTGCATTCAAAGTGCAGACATTTGAGAACCAGATCTTTGCAAGGATTGCCACAGCTATGTTGATCAATTAATTAATTGTTGAGGTTATCGATCAAAGTAATTTCATTAGTGTTTGAATTTTGGCAAAACAATTTATGACATAGAAATGAGAGATTTAAATCACACTATCGAATTTAAAAATAATAATAATAATAATAATCGGAGAATTACCAATTTGGTCTGAGTTTCCTCTATCCTTTACCGTGGACGCCGTTACCGCCTCCATATGTTAACGTTGTCGAGCGGGACACCTAACAAAATGTCTGACAAAGTCGCATTCAGAGTGAGGGCATTTAAGAGCCAGCTGATCTTTGCAAGGATGGCCACACGCACCACATTTCGGATAGGGATATTTCTCACTCTGGAAATATATGAGACTCTGTCGTTGATGAGAATCACATCTCTTATAATATTTATAATAATCAAAAATGCTCCCGCGCTTGATAAAAGGAAAATCTCCAAGAACGCAATCGGGATGAGCATCAAAATCGCACTCATCACACCGATAAAACCAGAGCTTTGGATCTCTTCTATCTTCACAGATTTCACACATGTGTTGAAATGGATCACCATCATCATCCTTGTAAGGATCTTTATAAGTGAGTTTCAGAGGGTGATGGTGGAACCTATGTTGAGCTGTAAGGGGCCGTGTCAGGCATCTGTAGTCCAAGGCAAAAAATTTGCAATTCTCCTCTTCTTCTGCTAGCGTGCATCTGTAACCACCACAATCACCCATTTCTTTACCGCAGCCACTACACGGTCCCTTGTGCTCTTTATCACAGAAGAGGGAATGCTGAGCATGTGCTTCATGGGTAGTGGTGAAAGGGATCTCGATACATCTGAGGCAAATTTTACTGTAAAAATGACCATCATCTATCCAGGAAGAAAAACCACTGCAGAAATGCTTACAAAAGAGACACTTAAAATGTAACTCCATGCTAACTTGAAGAGGATCGCGGGAAGCCCAATGTGGTTCGTACTCTCCAATTTGGGCACAGGCCTTGTGAAGGGAGAAATTACACTCTGGTTGTGGACAACTATAAGCGGCCTCCAAGATTGGTAATACACACCCATCGCAACATTTTTTATCACCATTCATAATAATCTCCTCCTTATCAAGCACTAATTCATGCTCGTGGCTGAAATGATCTATCTTGTCCCCTAGCGCCACAGCACAACTTGAAGAAGAAGAAGCCTCATCATCACTTTCCTCATTCTCTGACTCAACTTCGATATAAAGACGATCTTTATTCTTTTTTACGCATCTCCCATGAAGAACATAAGTACAATCTGAGTGCAAACATTTGTAACTCCCATACTCTACCACCACCTTTTTGAAACAAAATTGACAAGTCCATTTTTCACCCACTTTTTGCGGAATCCTGTAGTTGTGGCCGAGTATATGATGATTGTGCAGTTTGAATTTGATTAGTTTTGGCAGGAAAATACAATCCCGATGGATCATGATGCTGCACTTCAAACAAACATAGCGAGCACCATCTCCTTCCTCCCCACATGTATCGCAAATGAAGGGATTTTTCCTCATGAATGGGCTCAACTGGTGGTCATGGATCTTACTCTTATGGAAGGACTTGGGTAAGGTACAGGTACACTCATGATGAATATAAAAGTCACAAGGGGAGCATTTATATCCAAATTTCTTCACATAACTTTGATCTTGGCAAAAGTTGCAGGTACGCATTTTTGAAAATACAAGAATAAGAGGGTGTTCAGGGTGGGCAACATGCTCAATCTTAGGCCACAACTCTGCCTCACATTCTTTGTGAAGGAAAAATCCACAATCAGGACAATTGTAAAAAGAAGTGCCCAATAATGGTTTTGAGCAAACAGAGCAGGAAGAATTTATTTTGACTTCGTTGCTAAGCATTTGGACAAAGACGAGTGGGTGTTTAACATGGCTAAAATGATGATCACGTTTTGGGAGATCTTTGGTGATGAGCAAAGCACATCGGTCGTCAAGATGGAACTCACAAGAAGAACAGCTGTACCT
>BPVZ01000181.1:220907-232989 GCA_020521535.1 Rubroshorea leprosula | reverse complement strand
AAGATGAAGTTGTTCAATTGCTTGAAGCCAATTTCCACTGTATTTTATTTTTCTCCTCCACGCATTGAGCATCTGGTGTTGCCCATCCGATCATTGACATTCTTTCAACCTTAGCTTCTTCTGAAGCTTGCATCTCACAAACTATCTTGAATGTTAAAAGATGTCAACTCTCCTAGATGAGTTTTTTAATGTTAGATGTCATGGAGAATGCTAGAGACTACCTGACATGTAACTAATTTTTAAAACATATGTCTCCATTATAGTAAATCAAAATATCTGGACATGGAGCATTATGAAACAAGGAAAAGTTGAGTTCCAAGTTGTGCAAAATTGTGTCTATACATTTTTAAAGCTCACTTGTCAAAGTAGATCTTCTTTTCAAAAGTAGAAATTGACAAGTAGAGCTATACTACCAGATTGTATTAAGTTGAATTAAAGCTGTTTTTTTAGGTTAAACCCCCATTTTGGTCCCTCAACTATTGTACGGACCCCCGATTTAGTCCCTCAACTCAAAAAATCCATGATTTGATCCCTACTATTTACCATTTTAACCTCGATTTGGTCCTTTCGTTAAATTTTTGCTAAGGTGGCTTGTTAACTAACGAGCAGGGGCACATCTTTTAAATATATAAAATATGTGGAATTTACACTGTGTCCAAATATATGACATGGCAAAAAAATTATCCATATAATCTTTAACCATAATAAAATGACTATATTACCCTTATCTTCAACCTCTAAGATCTAAATCCTTATTTCTCTCTTCCTTCCGAACGGGGGCTCTTTCCTCTTCATTTCCTTTGCCTTCTGCAAACCCTTTTACTTTTCTCTTCAACCTCTACCATTGCTGGGTTTGAGAACCCCGCAGAGCTGCCGAGTTCAAGAACCCAGCAGATTCACTGGGCTTTATCGAACCCAGTAGATCTGCTGGCTCCATTGAACCCAACAGATCTGCTGGGTTTGAGAACCTAGTAGATCTGCTAGCTCGATCGAACCCAGCAGATCTGCTAGTTGATCGAACAGAGCGCATCTGCTGGGTTCGATACCCAACAGCTTTTTTTCTTTTTTCTTTTTTTTTTTTTTGGTAATTTTGTTTGATGATGATGATGATGAAGAATTAATTGATCTCATTGAATTGAATGTTTGATTTAGAATGAATGGAGAAGATTTGAGTGGGAGGATGCTGAGGAAGAAGATGAAGACTAACGCATCTGCTGGGTATCGAACCCAACAGATTCGCTAGGTTTGGGAACCCAGTAGAACCGCTGGGTTGTTTTGAACCCAGGAGCTTTTTTTTTTTTTTTGGTAAGATCGAACCTAGCAAGCCTCGGACGAGGCAATTTTGTTTGATGATGATGATGAATTAATTGATCTCATTGAATCGAATGCTTGATTTAGAGTGAACTTAGAAGATTTGAGAGGGAGGATGCTGAGGAAGAAGATGAGGGCAAAATTGTAAATTTAACGGATTAAATAATTATATTTGTTTGATTTGGTGGTCGGGATTTTAGCCACATCATTTATTTATCCTTGTTGGCAGTTGATGTATTAAGTATTTGGACATGTCACTTTCATTTCGTTAGTTAATAAGCCACCTTAGCAAAAATTTAATAGAAGAACCAAATCGGGGTCAAAATGGTAAACAATAGGGACCAAATCAGGGATTTTTTGAGTTGAGGGACTAAATCGTGGGTCCGTATAATAGTTGAGAGACCAAAATGGGGGTTTAACCTTTTTTTTACAAGAAAAAATCAGAGCAAACTATAGTATAGCGTAGGAATTGTACCTGAATGATCCTTGTAAAGGTTGCAAAGAAAGAAAATTAACATGAGTAGTGTTATAGTATCAGAGACAATAGACAAGGACAATTCCTCTTTATGTATGAATTAAAATCTAGCAAATTTGACCATAAAACATAGTCATGGTAATATACCACCCCAGCAGGCATCAATGAAAGCAATTGTGCCCTGCTGGTCTGGCAACCGAAAAGCTTCCTATAGTAATCATCTTCGTGAAGATGAAATCTCCTTCGTAAGAGACTAATTTTTCCAAATAAGCCTGCTATTACAAACTACCATATCCTTCACCCATCCATACTTCATATACCTGAAGGAAAAAATTAATTATAAATATTAAAAAAAGGCGCAGAAAGATTAAAATGGCCAAATGTTAAGAAGTTGAAATATTGGCTGTGCTCACTATGCCTACTCACTCACAAGGAATACCAGCTATGCTCACCATGCCTAGGCTGCTGACAGAAAGTTGTCCTCCACAAAAACTTGCAAATTCTTTAACTTAAAAAACCAACAGCGTCTTTATCAAATTTGAGAAGAAATGCTAACATGATCAGCTCAGAAAGTGAATTTATGTGATCTTCTTTCTCCCAAAGAACTCCCTTGGCTATTTCTTCAAAGAAATATGAAGCATATTAAAAAAGAACCTTTTGATTGGTAGTTTTGTAAATCTTCAAAATGTGAAGCTTTGGTCTCTCCTTGTCCCAACATATCATTTGGCTAAACAACATTTGCAGAAATTCTAGCAAAACTTTAAACTTGTTTAAGGATCCTACTAAAATTGAAAGAAAAGAAAAAAGAAAAAGAGGCAAAAACATATTAATATATAATGAATGAAAAAAAAAATCCCAAGAGCCAACTTGCTGTAAAATTCGAATACAATGATAAAAAATTATTCATTAACATTTGATGAACAATGGGAAGTCATGCTAAGAAGTGCCAAACACAGAAGCAGTATTTATGTTTCTGCTTATTTCAATTTCCTCTTGTAGCTAGCTGAGGTTCAAATTCAGTAATTGTGGCTCCAAAAATTGAAAAGACTAAATTAGATGAATCAAAAGGAAATCAATTTCATACCAGTTCTGAATTGCCAGCATCTAGAACCTTTCTCATTATAAACTTCTTACTTATAAGGCTTCTATAACCATATATACTTTTTTTAACCTCCTTAGCAGCACCTTCTATTTCCTAACATCAACCTGTTAGTTCCATGCATATAAGCCATAAAGTTAAAAACTATGAAATATTATAAATGTGACCAAGGTTATCAAATGGTTACAAATTTATAATTAAAAACTTGACCTGAGACAATAGGGGTGTTTCTCTCAAAAATATAATAGCTCCTATGACTGTAGACAATAAAAAGCTGAATATCTTTTCTCTAGAAAGCAAAAAATGTAAAGACCAACCTATAGACGTTATTGAGGCAAAATAAAACCTCAAAATTCAGAGGTCTATTAGACTTTTAAGAGGCGGGACCACATTGATTTTACATTTGTAACATCAGTAAAGAATAAAAAAAACTGCATAACCGTATAAAAAAATAAAACAAGGTAGGTTTTCTTTGCACAACGATAAAGTAAAATTTAGTTATTTATTCCTTCATTATGGATAAAGAGTTGTCCACTTAAGTAATAATAATGAAAATTATGCCAAAAAATTCTTAGAAAATAAGTAAGACATGAAATTAGATGTAAAATTGATGTAATAAATGATAGACATTAAGTAGGATTAAGAACTCATATCACGAAAAATACACTAATGTACCAACCACCACATAATCTCTTAAATTGCTAAAAATGGTACTTCCAATTCTTGAGATATCTCTTGATCATTTATTTCAAACTTCATTTTTCCTGGATCATGATATATACATGATAAGCACCAAGCATCAAAGTAAGAACTACAACACACCATAGATAACATTCCTGACCTTCCATGGGATTCCATTGATAAGAACAAAGGAAGGAAAAAGGATCAGCAATCTAATCCAGAGGACTGGATATATTGAGTTAATCATGAGATAAGATTCAATACTTATATGGGTGTGGTCATTAAGTTGGAATTGACTGGTAATATTAGTTTAGAACTAAGTGCAATAATTAAATTAGCTAAAGAGTGAATTGATAAATTTGGCCAGATCCTAATATTGATCTACAATGCAACCCACTAACTATACATGCATGCAACACCCTAAATGGCTTACTGTTGCAGTTGAACTCCTAGGCTCATTTCTTTGATTCCAAAGTTTGAACCATTGCTACCAATTCAATACAATCTTGTTAAAGTTTGATTCTGCCAACCTCTGGAATCTCTATATATCATCATATCCATAAGAAAACTCAAAGCTTCATAACCTTCATCTCCCTCCATCTCCTTAATAATAAGTTGAATTCGATTATCCTCCTAACTCAGAGAATGTCACCCTAAATGAAGGAAAACAAAAGAAACAACCACTAAAATCTTGCTGCACTATTTCCATAATGGAAGAAAAAAAATTTACAATAACCCATGCCTAATACATAATTATTATTACTTTCCAAAATTAACCAAACTGACTTAAGCATTAAGATGCATTTTCCATGGAAAATCATCATTCAAATAGGACCAATGAAAACAAAGTAAAATAGCAAGTGAACTCTAGAAGTAGAGGAAAAGATTAATAAAAACAAAGCTCACATGAAAAAAAATTGAGCTAGTCTTTGAGATTCTTGAGAGCGATCCTTATTGCATTGAGACTTTTCACCTCCATTCTGACAGAGTTATTGTCATCGGTCTTGAAGTCCTTAACGAACACAAAATTGCAACCACAATATCATGAAAAAGGAACATGTAGACTGGAAAAATTGCAAAAAAAAGATAATAAAAGAAAAATGAAGAAGAAGAAAAATATAATGAATGGAAGAATTCTTATTTCTAAATATGATATATGGGCCTTAATAAAAAAAAAAGCCTTAGATGTTCGCTAGATGAATACAAATTAATAATATATTTCTTGATTCTGATTCATGAGAATATTTTCTAAGGGTTTGTAAATCCTAAATATCTCCATAAAGCTTTTATGTAGGTAGAAATCTTTGACTATTCCTCATTTATATACTACCTTTCCCTCTCATTTCATCAGAAAAAATACATATATGATTTTGCCCCACTTAAAATCTCAAATACTTCAACTGATTTTCAGTGCCTTTTTTATTATCTTCTAGCTTCTACTTTTCTACATGTACCAAACACACTATATTCAACAGTTTTCAAATAAAATTTCAAACATCTTGTTAATTCCTCAATTGTCTCATTCTATTTCTCCACCTTTCCCATCTCCCTCTATTGCAATTTTATCTATTAAATTGTATAATTTCCACTACGGTATGTAAAGTTCAAGAATTTTGTCTGTCCTAATATCTATTCTATCCTAAGTGCTACCTTTTATTTTCTTTTCTTAGACATATATTTAAGGATGTGAGTGAGATCATGTCCTTTTTTTTCCAAAGGCAGTATGCTGTTTGATGATTGGAAGCGAAAGTGTACCTTGGACTAGCAGTTAAGGAATGGAAGTTAGATGATCCTTCAATAAGCTTTTATTATTTCTACTACAGAAGAGATGTTTCTTGCTGGAACAAGGCCTTTATTGTTCACCATTTCACTATCTCTACACCTGAAATAAAAAAGGAAGCATAAAATAGAAAATATAAAGTTTTAGCAAAAAAAATACCTTCTATCAAGTAGAAAACACTAGAATGTGCAAGAAGCTTGATTCAAGATTAAACTAAAGACATTTTCAAATAAAAATGAGACTGAGATTGAGACTCACATTCCCTTCTATGCCTACATACAAAATAGCGTGAGAATTACACAGGAACCATGGATCCTAGTAAGTTAAATATGTAACTAGCATAGATACTGACATTGAAATTGTTAACCAAAGAGCCAAGAGATCTTAGAGGGGCACATGTCTGCAACACACACACCAGCATTCGAATCTTTCAAACAACCAAGACTAAGCACACATGTGGTAATAGGATCAAAGTCAATTGAGAATCCTTTGAATCATTATCAAGAGACAAACTCCAATAGACTTGCAGAGAATGTGTAGCACAATTTGCTGCCAAATAGTCAGCAAGTGGTTCTTTGGTAATCTTGAGCAAGTCCTATGGCTTCTTGGTTGAGAAGTTGCTGACCACAATAGCACGTACTTGGTCAGATGCATTATCCATATAAGCCCTCCATTGCTGCCTATGTCTCTGAAAGGCACAGAGGAGCCATGACTTGTGGATCCCAACCTTGATTACCAAGCTTTGTATAAAATGGCCAGTCTATCTATAATTTGTAATGAAAAAGAAACCAAAATTGTTCCTCTTCTAAACTTCTTTTTAGTTGGAATAACATCCACATTGAGGAGCTCCCTGCAGTTACCAGCTGCATACCATGAAAAGCTTTCGAGCATTAGTGATAATATGGTGAGGAATGTTTTTTGGTGAAAGAATACAAAAACAAAATGAAAATATTAAGGGCTGCAAGGATTGATGGGTCTGGGTCATTATTGGAAGCACCCTTAATAGGTGTTGTGCGTGTGTATATGTATATAGTAAAAAGCAGCATATTAAAACTCCAAAGACACTAATAAATATATTTAGACAAATATTCTTGGTTATTCTAATTAATATTTTCTTATTAACTGATTGGTAAGTTAATACAAATACTAGCCGCAGCAAGATTCAGAGGTTTAATAGTGCAGTGTTTCATCCTTTTTTTAGCATATTGTTTATTTAAAATCTAAGACTATTGCATGAACAAGAGGCCTTAGGTATACTTAATAAAGATATAATTATAAATGGCAAGCTTTAACAAATTCCTCATCAACATCTCTGCAAAAGAAAGTTACTAATGTGTCACCATGATAACCCTCAACAAAAAAAAAAAAACTAAATAAATAAAAAGATTTGCCTAAGAAACTATTCCACTGCCCCAGTTTAAAAATAAAAGATTTACTTTTATGAATACTTGTAAAAGCCTTAAGACATTTTTAAGATAATCTATAAAAAAGCAAGGAGATTGGAAATAATAGAATTACCTTACCTTTACCGGCTATTGTATAAACATCATTTTCCCTCAAGTTTAAGCACCTATTCCATCTTCCTGATAATAGGCTTCTGCCTCTTATTTATTGGCTAAAGGCTTCTACACCTAAGGTTTTTTTTACCACGGCATCTCTAAGCTTCTTCAACATGACATGTTGTCTGAGCTTCTTCGACATGATATGTTTCAACAACTAAGTTGCCTTTTTAAATTGTCTAAAATCAAGAAAGATGGTTGGTAAAATTGGTTTGTAATCATATATTCTCTTCAGAATTTAATAATCCAAATTCTCAATACTTTAACTAAGGCAATTCAAGCTCATATCACTAAGAATGATAAAAAAAAAAAATTAAAAATTAAATTAAGTTTTAGTCTCTATGTACAAAAAAATAAAAACAAAACTTAGTAGCAATATTTAACTCAACTTAGATTTGCTACCAAGGTCATGAACAGAGGTGGTTATGTTGCTTGAACAAATGTTCAATCTCACAGGTTTTAAATTAAAGTCAAAACATATTTTTTCCTTTTTTATTCATTTCGATAAAGAGAACTAACAAATCAAGTGCACATACATTACAACAATACACCAAAACAGATTTCCTTGCAAGAAATTGCACATTAAAAACAAGTAATTTAAACTTTAATAGTTCAAAAAAAGAGGAAGTTCTTCATATAGGCCTTGGGTTTTGATTGTTCTTTCCATGAAAATATATGAAAACATCATCAAATAAGATTATGAAGAGAAATCATATCAGGAATTGAATCTATTAAATCCCAAATCTAATTACCTGCCACCGAGTGCTTTTTCCATTGTGTTGAAATTGTCTTTAGTTCTCCTTGATTTTTTGCATGGTAAATTTGACCACGGATTTTCATATGAAAGCTGATAAATAAAATTTATACTAGAAGTAGCACAGAATACTAACTCCTCATACCTAACTCAGTGCACACACAGAAAGAATTCATTTAAAAGGGAATCAAATTTACAAACTAAATTAAATTCTTGTTAGATGAAAACCCTAAATTATGGAAAAAATTAAATCCTTATCATGAGATTGAAACATAATCTTAAACCATCTACTAATTCCCAGTATATATTCCTAGTAATAAAACCATTACAACTCACACGGGCCACATGTGGAACAGTTGGTGTGGATGAGAAAGGTGCCACCTTCATTCCTCCGAATGAGAATACCCTCGGCTTGGACATTAGTGATCCAAATGGAGATGGATGTTTGCTTCAGAACCCGCTCCTCCGAAACGGATGAGATTGCCAACGCCATTGGGATTCTTCGATTTGGATTTTATAGCAGAAGAATAGTTAACCCATCGATTGCTCCTAGAGCGTTAACTGAGTGAGTTTTTTGAAATACATATCTCGTTGACACTCAACATGCCGAGCAAGGGTGCATTTAGAGTGAGGACATTTAAGAGCCAGCTGATCTTTGCAAGGATGGCCACACCAATGACATTTCGGATAGGGATATTTCTCTCTCTGGAAATATATGAGACGTCGTTCATGAGAATCACATCTATTATTAATTATCACAATCAGGAAGGATGCTACCGCGCTTGATGAATGGGTATTCTCCAAGAACGCAATCGGGATAAGCATCAAAATCGCACTCATCACACCGATAAAACCACAGCTTTGGATCTCTTCTATCTTCACAGATTTCACACGTGTGTTGAAATGGATCACCATCATCATCCTTGTAAGGATCTTCGTAAGTGAGTTTTAAAGGGTGATGGTGGAACCTATGTTCAGCTGTAAGGGGCCGTGTCAGGCGTCTGTAGTCCAAGGCAAATTTGCATTTCTCCTCTTCCTCTGCTAGCGTGCATTTTTAACCACCATATTTACCCATTTTCTCACCGCAGCCACTACATAGTCCCTTGTATTCTCCATCACAGAAAAGGGAATGCTGAGCATGTGCTTCATGGGTAGTGATGAAAGGGATCTCGCTACACCTGAGGCAAATTTCCCTCCCAAAAAAATCAATTTCCCACTCGGAACAAAAACCGTTGCAGTCATACTCACAAAATTTACACATAAAAGCGCGCTTCATGCTGACTCGAAGAGGATCTCGGGAAGCCCAATGTGGTTTGTGCTTTCCAATTTGGGCACAGGCCTTGTGAAGGGAGAAATTACACTCTGCTTGTGGACAACTGTAAGAGGCAGTCAAGATCGGTAATGCACACCCATTGCAACATTTTTTATCACCATTTGTAATAATCTCCTCATTATCAAGCCTTAATTCATGCTCGTGGCTGAAATGATCTATCTTGTCTCCTAGCGCCACAGCACAACTTGAAGAAGCGTCATCATCACTTTCCGCATTTTCTGACTCAACTTCGATATAAAGACGACCTTTATTCCTTTTTACGCAACTCCCATGAAGAATATAATTACAGTTCGAATGCAAACATTTGTAACTCCCATGCTCTGCCACCACCATTTTGAAACAAAATTGACAGGTCCATTTTTCACCCACTTTTTGTGGAAACCTGTAGTTGTGGCCAAGTATATGATGATTGTGCAGTTTGAATTTGATGAGTTTTGGCAGGAAAATACAATCCTCATGGATCATGATGCTGCACTTTGAACAAATATAGCGAGCATCATCTCCTGGCCCCCCACATGCATCGCAAATGGGGGGATTTTTCCTCATGAATGGGCTCATCTACTGGTGGTCATGGATCTTACTTTTTGGGAAGAACCTGGGTAAGGTACACTGATGATGAATATAAAAGGCACAAGTTTGGCATTCATATCCAATTTCCTTCATACTACTTCTACTAGGGCAAAAGTTGCAGACATAATAATCTGTTCAAAATGCAAGAATAAGAGGGTGTTCGGGGTGGGCAACATGCTCAATCTTAGGCCACAACTCTGCCTCACATTCTTTGTGAAGGAAAAATCCACAATCAAGACAATTATAAAAAGAAGTGCCCAATAATGGTTTTGAGCAAACAGAGCAGGAAGAATTTATTTTAATTTCGTTGCTAAGCATTTGGACAAAGACGAGTGGGTGTTCAACATGGCTAAAATGATGATCACGTTTTGGGAGATCTTTGGTGATGAGCAAAGCACATCGGGGACCAAGATGGAACTCACAAGAAGAACAGCTATACCTAGATCCCTCGATATCATTAAGACAAAAGTTACATGCTTGCTGTAAGAATCTTTTTCGGTTAGTCTAATAGCATGTTTATCATGGAGAGAGTGATTAATTTTCAAAGGTAGCTCTTTAAAAGCACATGATTTATTAACGAAAAATTCACAGTCGGGACAGTAGTAAAAAGAACTACCTGATAATGATTCTTTGCAAACAAAGCAATTAGAACACCGTTTAACTTCTTTGCTGTTGCTAATAAGGTCCTTTCTGATGAAGAAGAGTGGGTGTTCATCAACATCACTAAAATGTTGATCACGTTTTGGGAAATTTTCAATGACGACTTGTGGGACAAAGGCACATTTGATGTGAAGGTTGAAACGACAAGAAGAACAGTGGTAAAAAAATCCTCTAGAGTAGGAGAATGGTTGATCATGACAAAATTGACAAAATGATTCCCTATCCCATTTAGGAAGAGTAAGAGTAAGAGTAAGAGTGTGCTTCTCATGGAAGGGGTGATTGATGTACAATGGTAGCTCAGTCTCAGAACATGATTTATGAAGGAAAAGCTTACAAACAACACAAGTGTAAAAGGAAGCATCTGATAATTGTTCTAGGCAAACACAGCAATTGTGGTAAGAAGCTAGTTTAACTTCGTGGCTAAGATTTTCGATGAAGAAGAGTGGGTGTTCAACATGAATGTGATGATCAACTTTTGGAAAATCTCCATTGAGGAATTGTGGGAGCAAGGCACGTTTGATGTCAAGGTCAAATTCACAAGGAGAACAGTGGTAAACAAATCCATTGACTTTATTACCACAAAAATCACAACATGCGATCTATTTCCTGTTTGGTATTTTGGCTAAAAGAGTGAGAGGATGATTACCATGAAAGGGGTGAGTGATCTCCAGTGGTAGCTCAGAACATGATTTATGAAGGAAAAACTCACAGTCGATGCATGCATAGAACTTAGCTGAGATTGGCTGCCCACATCCTGATGAGCAATCTCCATGTCTAGTCTCACTGTCGACATTGCTTCACTCTTCAAAGAAGTGCAATGGATGTCCATGAAGAAAGTATTTGGGCTCCATCCTCTCTCTCTATACATATCAGAATGCAGATATGTGAGACAATAGCAAGTGAGATGGGAATTTTAAGTTATTGAAAACTAGCTTGCTAGCTTCAAGTGAGGATGGGGTACCTATTAAAACAAGGAGCACTCCCTATTTATAAACTTTTAAAAACTACATACATCAGGGAGTTGGGTCGAATTAGACTTTTGCTTCTCCTTTCCATTATTCCTTTTTCTTTCGCTTTTGCTCTTTTTCTTTTACTCTCTTTCTTTTTCTTTTCCATTATCAGCTAATTCAGCAAACAATAATTAAACATATTTTGTGATCCCACTACCCCTCATGCCACGGTTTTTCCCCTTTTTTTTTTCTACTGATGTTTACTGGGTTCGTTATTTTAGGCTTATTTTAACTATATATAAAATAAATATCTAATAAGTTTTTTAAAAAATTAAATAATTACCATCCATTTCCCCTTTAAAATTTTAAAAAAATTCATTTTAAAACAATATCATTTTAACAAATCTTAATTTGAAAAAAAAAAAAACTAAAACATTTTACTGTTAAAGCATAAATTAGATTACTTTTTATTTATTTATTTTTTTATGAGTAATATCGACCAGTGTGAAAATCCCATTTCAATTAATAACAAAGAGGCACGGGAGTTAAATACAAAAAAGATCACTCTATTATCAAATTTGGGCATCAACAGGAATCGGTACTTGAATGTCAAGATCAAAAGCAGGTCAATCACCTGGATTACAGAGCTACAATCAGATCTAGACAACCCGACGGCAAATAGAGGAATCGGACAACAGGGGAAAAAAAAGAAGAGGAAACGATTACAAAATTAATTTAAGATTCGAAATTAATCCAGAAATTGTTACATAAAGCTCAGAAAAATTGCCTACCCTTGGATCTAATCCACAAATACGGCGGGAAATTAGCCTTTGAGATCACGCGAACCTGGTTTGGACTCTCTGCATTGAGGCGGTGGTGGCGCCCCGCGAATTACGCTGATGGTTTTCGG
>BPVZ01000181.1:179333-190928 GCA_020521535.1 Rubroshorea leprosula | reverse complement strand
AAGAAGTTATGTTCCTTTTCTATTGATCTAAAATATTTTTAATATAGGTAATAGGAGATAAAAGGAAATTATAGTAAAAAGAAATGTATAATGATAAATGTATTTTATGGAGAAGCTACAAAGGAGGGATTGAAAGCTACTTTGTATTATTGTTTAATGTTTGCTAATATGAAATGGATTTGGGCTGCATTTGACAAATTTTGTTCGGTATGATTAAAGGATTTGAAATTTTGGGGGTTTTTGTCTGAAGAAGGGTACCAAATAAGTTCTTCGTGAGAAAAAGAGAAAGTTAGGCACTTGGCAAAGGTTCGGCATATTGTCTACTCAATTACAGGCTTCTTTTTTTTTGCTTTAACAAGGCTAAATATAAGGGAAAAGGGAAAATGGAACAGCCCAATGAGTTATAGAACATCAATAACCTATGAGTTAAACGTAGATAATTAAGTAATTGATAAATTTTAAATTTTAAATTAATTTTATTTAAATATTAAGATTTAAAATGAATTATTAAATTCGAGGATTAATTCCACAATTGCAGGTTTTTGCTTTGGAAAGAAGTGTTACTTTTTCTTTGGGGCTGGAATCTTGGCGAGGCCTATGGATCCGTTTGGGCACTCAGAAACTAATAATATTACCTGGGAAAGGGTAATCTTAATCCCCGTATTTTTTTTTTTATTGAAATATGTCCACTTATTTTTTGATTTTATTGAAATTTATAAGTACACAGAGAAGACAAGACACTAATCTCACTGTTTGGGCAGCTTCACAATCCAACACTGTTGAAGTTTTCAGCTGCTTCTACACCTGAAAATCCCGAGGATGTTTTCCCGGGGAAAACACTCCGACGCTCAAGTCAGCAATACTCGATATTCTAGAGAGAGATGCTCTCAAGGAGTAATTGCAGAGAGAGAAGCGTGGAGATTAATTACCTTCATCGGAGGTAGTTGGGGGGTATTTATAGCCCCTTGGTGCTGACATACATCTGCATGTGTGAGCACCCCATTGGCCCACGTGGCGCTGGTCACGTGGGTATGCTTGTACTGATGCTCCTTCAGCTTGGGCTAATAGGTGGTAACCTAGGCCCGTTATGCATAGCCCAGCCCTGTTTGGGTGTTGAGCTGGGCCTATTCCAACATTACTCCCCCCCCAGTGTTCGATTGACGAACTGGGATGGATGTAGCCACGGGCCAACGTTGTTGGGCCTATGCCCAGCCCTGTTTGGGTGTTGGGCTGGGCCCATTCCAAACGGGTTTAACAGCTTGCGGCCGACCTCGACGAGGGCCGAGCTGAAAGGTAAAACGAAAAGAGGCGAGCTCGCGAGCCTGAAAACATGTGGGCGAGCTGGTATTCATAGCCACATTAGTGTGGGCTTGTTATGGCGGCGAGCTGAAGTGATTCGCAACAGACGAGCTTGCTCAAGGACTAGCCATGCATGTAACGCCCGATCAGCTCGTCCATGTGACGACCTGACCTTTGAGTACTACCGAAGTGCGACCAGGTGACGCTCAGTTAGCTATGATCACGAGGTGAGGCGACGCGACCTCACATTCAGTGCGACTTGAGTTTTTTGACCACCACGTTATCAGCCCGCACGAGTGGTGCTGTCAAATAAGGCGACCTGGGGCACCCATTGATTTATGCAAAGGTTTGTGGCCTGTGTGAGCTGCAATCCGCGTAACGACCTGACAAATGTGGTTGTCCTCGACGAGCTGAATCTTGGGGGATTTTAGCAAAAGATCTACACTTTTGAACGAATTGTCACGGTTGAGCCGATCTGGCAAAGTGTCATGTTTGTAACGACCTGGTAAGTGTGCTCGCAATGGCGAGCTGATGTGACAGTATAGGGTACACATAAGCAGTGACGATTTGAATCTTGGGATTTTTTGAATCAAGCAAATCTCTGAGGAGATACGATTGATCTTCCCGTATCCCTCTGTCTTCCCCGTCATAAATGCTGGCTCAGCATTTGAGGGACGTGACAGCTAAAGCCGGCGCACGTTATGCAGAAGGGACATTAAGCGTGTGCCACGTGTATGACGCGAATTGGCGCGTCAGAAACACGCGTACAACCATTAAGACTGCCATATTTCCCTTTGTGTAACCGTTTCTTTTTCCATTTTCACTTTTGCATTTGCTTGAAACCTTCTGAAACTCTCTGAAGCGAGGCAACTCCGATCTTGAAGAACAGCACACCGAACCAGTTTCACTTTATTTTCAGGTAAAATGGTTTCGTTGAGAGAAATATCAGAGCTACGAGGTAACCAGGGCAGAGATGGAGAAGAGGAAGGGGTTTTATCAGTGGAGCCTATCACGATGATAGTGCCGCCTGAGTTGCAGGACTCACCAGAGACAATGGCGCCTGCGGGAAACGCCAGTTCGAACGCTAGGGATGACGGCAGCGACCATCCCACTGCATCGTCTAGCAGTCCGTCCACCGAAGAGACGCCCAGCCGCGAAGAAGGGATGGGGGATGTGGTGAGCAGTGTCTCAGATCGGCTGGTGATTGGGGAATGGGAAGGCGTGACAATCCTGGGCAGGTTGAGTAACCTACGAAAAGCACCGAAAGACCTGCCCGCCGGATTCAGGTTCAAGGCTGCACTTCATCACGAAGTAGCAGATTGTGCGCCCTCCATAAGTGGGTATAAAAGGCTCGAGAAGATGGTGAGGGCGTACCACATCCCCAAAACCATACTGCTGCGGACTGGCGGGCAGAACGAAAGGGCGTGCACAGTGTCGCAAACAGGCTGGATACCAGTGTACGTGGACCACTTTGACGTCGGCCTGCGGTTTCCCCTGCCCGGATTGGTGTTCGACCTGCTGGCGGAATACGAGCTGGCGCTGACGTAGTTGACGCCCAACAGCATAAGGTTCATTATTGGCTTTATGCTGTTGTGTGAGCGATTGGAGGTGCCGGCCAAGGCGATCGTGTTCAGGTCGCTGTTATAGTGCCGGCTGTGTCCTAACTCCCAAGGCGCGAAGTGGTACTACCTCTCCGGGAGAGACAAAAGCCAACTGTTCAAGAATGTGCGGAACAAAGTAGCGAGGTGGAAGAGGCAATTCGTATTTGTTCGCGACACGCGAACAGAGAGGATAAGCAACGACCTCGCTGCCCGGCTATCAGAATGGCGCACGCCAAACGCCCATATCAATTACCCCCAGCTGCTGCCCCGGGATGTCGATCTGAAGAACCAGCTGCTTGAGTATGCGCAGAGGGAGGGTCTTATAGATCTAGAAGCCCTGGTTACCTCGGAGCAGCTCGCCGTGTTCGGGTTTGTCGATGTGACAAACCTGTTCACAGAAGGTATACTTTTATTAAATAGTACTAATTCCAGCCGGGCTGAGTCTTATGCGTTTTTTTGTGCAGGAGAAATGAGTAGCATCCTGGAACGCCAGCGTCAGCGAGCCCAGAGTTCGCGAGGCCGTGGGGCGAGCAGCACCTCGCAGAGGCAAACGCGGTTCGACGAGCGGCCGCCTGCAGCGCCTCAACCACGCAGCTTGTCACATCGAGGGTCCAGCTCGGCATCTAGGCCGCGGGCCAAGCATAGGGTTGAGGCGGCAGCTCCCAGTGCCCGCAGGCGCGCACGCGAGGAGACAGAAAGTGAGGAAGATGAGCTGCCCCTAGCTCGGCGCAGAACAAGCGGGGGGGCTCAGCCCGCACAGGTGTCCCGTCCTACAACCGTGCGTTCACCGAACGCGCCGTCAGCGACTGTGCGGGCAGCGGCAGAGCCTGCCTCTGCATCAGCTTCGATGGCGGGCCCTAGGATTGCTTATCCTGAGGGCTTTAGCTACGTGCGGGCAGAGTGCCAGCCCGCCATGGTGCAAGGCATGCACAGCTTTGTGCCGCCCATGGATAGTAAGCGGGCAAAAGCCTTTGTGCAGCAGCATGGCGGGCAGGTCGCCATGATAAAGCTAATGGATGTAAGTACCTGCTCGTACCTGCTTGAATGTTATGGTTTTCCTTTGTAGAGATTAACGGTAACCACTGTTTGGCAGGCGTTCAGCTACGCAGTAGCGCTGTACGAGAGCGAGCAGGGGGCTCGTATAGAGAACCGCGAGCTCGGTTCCAAGTGCAAACAGCTGGCCACGGAGAAGGCTAGCCTTGTAGACGATGTGAATCGTCTGCAAGGTTCTGAAATGGCGAACCGAGCTGCGGCTGCAGAGAGCCGAGCGGACGAGCTCGCCAATAGGATCAATGAGCTCAAGGGGGAGCTAGAGCGAGCCCGTGCCGAGAGAGAAAGCGGGATTCAAGCGGCAAAGGACGAGGCCGCTTGGATTGAAGAGCGGGCTAAGAGAGCTGAGGACGAGAGGGACCGTGCTCAGACCGAGCTGGATTCGCTGAGGTTCCAGGTCGCTGAGGCTGACAGAACCTCAGCGCCACTGAAGAGACGCTGAACGAATTGAAGGCATCTCATGCGCGCTCTGTTGGTATTGCCCGAGCCCAAGGAGCAGAGTGGCTGGTCGGCTCGTCCACGTTCCAGGATGCCGTGGCGGTGGCGTCTGCAAACGTAACCACGGAGATCTACAACGAGATTCGTGGGAAGGTGCTGCACCACCGCCCAGATTTTCCAATCCGTGAGCTGGTGTTCTTTGACGAGGAGGAGCTTGACGAACAGGGTAAGAGCCTTGCTCCCCTTGCTGACACGACGGTGAGGCTGAGGTGGGATTTAAACGAGGAGGGCGTGCCCGTCTGGCCACCGTCTGTGCTGGAAGACGGGGAGGATCCAGCAGGGCTGCCCTCCTTTGACGCATGGGTAGAGGGTGCTCCTGTAGCTGAGTAGGAGCCCTCAAGCACTCTACCCAACTCTCAGCCCGCCACAGTACCGGCGAGTTCTCCTGTCAATGCGCCAGCTCCCGAGCCTGCTGCTCGCTCGCCTCTAGCTCGCTCCACTCCGCCTGCAGCTGACGCGTCCATGCCCGTCGATTTGACGGATGACTAGTCTTAGGAGTTTTTGTTTCATTCTTTTGTATTTTTGTTTTGGCATTTTTGTATTTGATCAATAGATTCAGATCGTATGTACTTCTAATGTAACATCGTTGATGAAATACAAAAATGAATTTTCTTTTGAATCTTTGTTGCATTTTCTGTATATCTTTACTTACAACTGTTGCATAACACCTTAAGCGAAATAATATTACACACGTTAACTGTAAAACTTTCTAAGATTCTGTACGTTCCAAAGGTAAGGTAACTGACACCCGTGTATATCTGTTAACACGTAAGAACCAGGTCGCTTAACTCGAACCACCATATATGGGCCCTCCCAATTAGGGGCGAGCTTGCCCATGTGTGAATAAGTGCTGGTTAATCTAGCCTTGCGTAGAACCAGATCGCCAACCTGAAATTGACGAGCTCGAACCCGCTTATTATAAAATTTTGCAACACGACTTTGATGCGCCATGTTTCTTATTCTAGACGTCTCCCTGATCTCTTCTACGAAATCTAGGTTCTCTCTCAAAAGTTGCTCATTGTTGAGGTCGTCGTGCCAGCCTGCTCGGTCAGATGGCAATCCGACCTCTACTGGGATGACGGCTTCAGCTCCATAGGCCAGGCTGAAAGGGGTTTCGCCCATGGCCGAGCTGGGTATGGTGCGACAAGACCAAAGCACTTTATTGAGCTCGTCAACCCAATTAGAATGCGCCGCTAAAACACGTGTCTTGAGGCCTCGCAAGACGATTTTATTGGCAGACTCGGCTTGTCCGTTGGACTGTGGAGTATACACGGACGTCAAGGAGAGCTCAATGCCATAGTCGTTGCAAAATGATCTCAGTGCGGCTGCTCGGAACTGTGGCCCATTGTCGGCGATAATTCTTTTAGGTATGCCGAACCTGCACACAGATGAGCAAGCTGAGCTACAAATCACGGCTGTATATATATTTTATTTATGACTTCAATCACCAAAGAATACCTGCACAATATTGAATTGAACAAGAATTCTTCTATTTTCCTTTCTGTTGTCGTGGACAGTGGTTTAGCTTCTATCCACTTAGTGAAGTAATCCACTGCAACGACCAGGAAAGTGCAGCCTCCTTTGCCTTTGATGAAAGGGCCGAGCAGGTCGACGCCCCATTGAGCAAAGGGCCAGGGAGACGTGAGAGATGATAGCATTTCGCCTGTTTCAAGGAAGATATTTATGCTCAGCTTAGAGACAAGTAGGAAGTTTGTATGGTCTTTAGAATAGGCTCAGATACCTGGCATGTGTATATCATCAGCATTGAACTGGCAGGTCGGACATTTTTTTACATAGTTCTGCGCGTCCTCGACCATAGTGGGCCAGTAAAAACCATGCCTCAGGAGTTTCCGAGCTAAAGTTTTGCCACCTATGTGCGTGCCGCATACTCCTTCGTGAACTTCTCTCACCACGTATTCAGCTTCATAAGGAGTAAGGCAGCGTAATAGGGGCATTAAAGCTGCTCGCTTGTAGAGCTGGTTATCTAACAAAGTGAAATGTGCCGCCCTGCGTTTAATCACTTTTGCCACGGACTGGTCTTCAGGTAGCTCACCACTTTGTAGATAATTTATGAGCGGGGTGGTCCAGCTCGGTGTAGAGGGATCTGTACTTAACAATTGACACTCGATTGTTAAATTAGTGTAGCTCGGTGCGTCGAGTACCTCGACAATTGTTGATCTCTGAGGGTTAATCTCCTGCGATGAGGCTAACTTCGACAGTTCGTCAGCTCGGTGGTTGTCAGCTCTTGGTATTTTGTCGATCTGAAATGAAGCAAATCTTGACTTCAATCTGTTGACCACAGAGATATAACGGCCAAGCTGGGGATCCCTAACTTCACAGCTACCATTTACCTGGCCCACCACGAGCTGAGAATCACTGAAAACTTGTATGCTCTGTACCTTCAGCTCGGACGCCAGCTTCAAACCATAAATGAGGGCTTCGTACTCGGCAGCATTGTTAGTGGTTTGGAACTTAAACCGCAGTGCATGCTCAGATTTAAAACCATCTGGGCCTATCAACACAGCTCCAGCACCTGACCTTTCAATGTTAGCAGCTCCATCAACATACAGAACCCAGACTGGGTAATCAGGTGCGTTTTCTCCCTCCGTCGCCGAGATGCATTCTACCAAAAAGTCTGCAATGGCCTGGCCTTTTATGGTTGTGCGCGGCTGAAATTTGAGATCGTACTCACTCAGCTCGATGCTCCATCCAATAAGCCGACCAGAGAGTTCCGGTTTTTGCAGTATCTTCCTCAACGGCAAATCGGTATAGACAACAATCTGGTGTGATTGGAAGTAGGCTCTCAACTTGCGAGCTGTGTAAACCAGGGCAAAAGCAGCCTTCTCTGCTAGTGGATAATTCTGTTTAGCGCCCTGTAAAACTTTGCTCACATAGCAGATAGGCTTCTGATTCTTATTCTCCTCCCTCAGTAGAACCGAACTCACTGCCTCTTCTGTAACCCCCAGATACAAATATAAACATTCTCCATCGACAGGCTTGGACAGCAAGGGTGCGGATGCTAAATACTGTTTGAGCTCGTCAAACGCCTGTTGACACTCATCAGTCCATTGAAAGTTTTTAGGCTCCCGCAGAGCTTTGAAGAATGGAAGGCACCTTTCTGCCGATCTGGCTATAAACCTGTGCAACGCAGCCACCCGACCTGTCAGACGCTGTACATCTTTTACTATCTTGGGGGGTTCCATCTGCTGAACGGCCTGCACCTTCTCTGGATTTACTTCAATTCCTTTCTTGGATACCACGTACCCTAGGAATTTCCCAGATTCCACAGCAAACGTGCACTTCAAGGGATTCAACTTCATTTGTGCTCGGCGCAAGTTTTGAAAAGTTTCATCCAGGTCGCCAATGTGATCCTCAGCTCGCACGCTGGTGACTATCATGTCATCTACATACACTTCTATGTTTCTGCCGATCTGGAGCTTGAAGATGATTTGCATCAGCTTCTGGTATGTTGCTCCAGCATTTTTGAGGCCGAACGGCATCATGACATAGTAGTAAATTGCGTCACCAGCGTAAAAAGCTGTTTTTTCCTGGTCGTCTAGCAACAACTGGACCTGGTGGTAACCCGAGCTTGCGTCAATAAAACTCATCCGTTCATGTCCTGCTGCCCGTTCTACTAACTTCTCTACGTTTGGCAACGGGTGAGGGTCTTTTGGACATGCGTCATTGAGATTGGTGAAATCAACACACATCCTCCATTTGCCGTTTGGCTTTTTGACGAGCACAGGGTTGGAGACCCATTCAGAGTATTCCACTCTTCTGACGAAGCCTGCCTGTAACAGCTTTTGTATCTCCTCGTCAATGGCAGCTTGCTTCTCAGGGCCAAAAAGGCGGCGTTTTTGCACCACCGGCCTTCTGGTGGGGTCTGTGCTGAACTTGTGGACTGTCAATTCTGCCGGGATGCCAGGCATTTCTTCCGTAGTCCACGCAAATACATCCTGATTATTCCTCAAGAATTCCAGAAGTTCTGCCCGCTCTTCCCCTGTGAGTTTAGTGTCGATCTTCACTGTTCTCTTTGGCACATCCGGGTTTAAAGGCACTGTTTCCACTGGCTCTACTGGTTCTGCCTTCTGCTCAACGCTCTCAGGTCGATGCTCAATGTCTGATATACTCATTGTCTATTGACCGAGCTGGGTTGGCTTGTGATTTTCAGAACCTGTAGGAGCAGCAGCGAGCTCAACCTTCTTGAAGGTATCTTGGTAGCATGTTCTTGCCATCTTCTGATTCCCTTTAAGCACTCCTACCCCCTAAGGAGTTGGGAATTTCATGCAGAGATGTGGTTGTGAGATGACAGCCTTCAGCTCGCAAAGGGTAGCTCTTCCCAATATAGCGTTGAAAGCTGACTCCATCTTGACGACCAGGAAGGTAACGGAAGCCATCCTAAACCGTGGCTCCGAGCCCACATAGATGGGTAGGGTAATGATTCCTTCAACCGGGACGGGCTGATTGTCAAACCCATATATAGGCCCTTCATATTTCTGCAGTGAATTTGGATTCAGCTGCATTTTCTGAAAGCAACTCCAATACAGGATATCCGGCGAGCTACCCGTGTCAACAAAGACTTTGTTGACATTATGATCGCCTATATGAACCGTTGCCACAAAAGGATCAGCATGCGGCATCATAACATTGGGCTCTCCTTCTGCTCGCTTATAGTCCGCCGGGCTGAATGTGATGAGAGCATTTTCCCATTCTGCTTCTTCAAACGGGCGTTTCAAAGGTCTGTTTTTGTTAACTGTCATCACCTGGCGTGCATACGTCTTACGACCTCGGGCGCTTTGGCCCCCAGAGTGAACACCACCCGATATCATGTTTATGGTACCAGAAGGTGGGGGTATCCCAGCATAACCTACCCCTTTCCTGTCTTTTTGATTCGGGGCGGTAGTTCTTGGTCCCTGTCCTCTCCTGTTGAATGGACGTCCTCGGTATGCTCTGCCCTGTTCAAAAGGATACTGGTTATCCTGATATGCATCCTGCGTCTCACCGTGCTGGTACCTCTGTCCTTGAGGTCGGTCGTACGCTTGTACAAAATGGGTTTGAGTGGGTTGCTGGGTGTGAGGCTTCTGAACATACCCTTCTAGCTTCCCGTTACGAGCCAAAAACTCTAACTCGTCCTTCAAGTGTTGGCAATCCTCTGTATTGTGACCATATGCACGGTGGTAGTCACAATGCTTGCTCTTGTCTGCCCTCGGGGAATCATGTAGTGGGGGTGGAGGTCTCCTAACCCAGTGCTGAATTTGTGCCAGGATTTGAGACCTAGGTAAGGTCAAAGGAATGTAATTGGCATATTTCGGGAACTCAGCTGGTTTCCCCCATTGCTCACTGACCTTCTGCTTCTTCTTCTCTTCTCTCCTCGGTTGTTGTTCCTGGCCTTTGCTCGGCTTATCATCAGCTCGTCGCTTGGACGACTGAAAGTCCTCTGACAGTATGAAGCTAGCCGACCTGTCATTCACCTCGTTCCACGTCTTAGGTGGGTTTTCAAGCAGGTCGTCTAGGAACCGGTCACGCTTCAACCCATGCAACAGGGCGAACAGGCAAATCGTGTCTGGGACATTATCAATGTCCAAGGTGGCTTTGTTGAACCGCTGCATGTAATCCCTCAAAGACTCCCCTTCCTTCTGGTTAACTTGCATCAGCTCAGTTGCTGTGCCCTTGATCTCCCTTTGGCTCGCAAATTTGTTAGAAAACAGCTTGGCGAGCTGGGAAAATGAATCTATTGAATGTCTGGGGAGTTTGTGATACCATCTCCTGGCTGTTGACTTGAGTGTTGCTGGGAACACTTTGCACATCATGGTATCATTGGCGTTTTGGATTCTCATGATGGCTTGATAGGTGTGCAGATGTTCATCAGGGTCACCCGAGCCATCATATGTCTCCAGGTGGGGAATTCTGAATCCCTCTTGATACGGCTCTGCCGTAATGGATAAGTTTAGTGGCGCACTATCCAAATCCAGAGTCTGTTGATGCGACCTGGGACTTTTCAGCTCGTCAATAGACTTTTGTACGTCCCGCAGCTGTCTTTCAAGGTCTGCGTTCTTTCTCATTAGTTCTTCACTATGTTTGGACGAGCTGGGCTCGATATTCAACTTCCCACTTCCCCTTGGCCTGGTCGGCACTACTATGATGCTGAGAGCGGGGGAATTTCGAGTTGCAACAACCGCAGCCGGTTGTGTATCTCTGTTCAGCAAAGGAATCAAGGGATCATCAGGGATTAAACGGGCAAGGATTTTACCCATTGCCATTTCGAGAACTCTGGTTCTCTCTTCGAGCTCGGTTGTTCGAGCAGGCTCTGTTGACCTTTCAGGTCGTTCACGCTGTGAATTGTACGGTCTGGCAGATCTTTGTCTTGTTCCTGTTGGAACTTGGAACTGTTCAGGCTGGGTTGCATACCCAGTTGGTGTTCTTTCATCATCCGTCTCACTTAGGTGATCCTGTTCGACTCCTCCTACAAAAAGATTTCTTGGCATTGGCCTAAAGTCATTCAAGCCGGGCTCAGATATGTGAGCATCCTCCTGTTCGTCCATTTCATTTCTTGGAGGGCGACCTCCTGTAAAGGTACGGACCATTTTGTCTTTCAGCAGGTTTAGTCACACAACTTCTTGTTCGGGTTCCCACAGACGGCGCCAAATGTTTGGGCAGCTTCACAATCCAACACTGTTGAAGTCTTCAGCTGCTTCTACACCTGAAAATCCCGAGGATGTTTCCCCGGGGAAAACACTCCGACGCTTAAGTCAGCAATACTCGATATTCTAGAGAGAGATGCTCTCAAGGAGTAATTGCAGAGAGAGAAGCGTGGAGATTAATTACCTTTATCAGAGGTAGTTGGGGGGTATTTATAGCCCCTTGGTGCTAACATACATCTGCATGTGTGAGCACCCCATTGGCCCACGTGGCGCTGGTCACGTGGATATGCTTGTACTGATGCTCCTTCAGCTTGGGCTAATAGGTGGTAACCTAGGCCCGTTATACATAACCCAGCCTTGTTTGGGTGTTGGGCTGGGCCTATTCCAACACTCACCAAGGTGCCTAACTTTCTCTTTCTTCCCAGAAAAGGTTTTCTCTGAGGAAGAAATCTTCTGCCAACGATGTCAGCAAACAGCAACTGTATTACTGATGGCAACCATTTCAA
>BPVZ01000181.1:86379-100768 GCA_020521535.1 Rubroshorea leprosula | reverse complement strand
GTAGACATCAGTCATTAGATAAATTTGAGTTGAAATTGTTGCTCTAGTGGTAAAATCATCAATGGATACTTTTGCTTACAGGTATACGGCGTATCTGGCATCCTAAAATTAAAATTCCGTTAAACAGATATATGAATCGAGACATATCTTCAGACGAGGCTTCTGTTGTTATGGCTGGTGTAAGTGCTCATTTTATTTTGCTTCTAGAGCCTAAGAGTTGTTGTTGAAACATAACAAATATCTTTACATGTTGTTATTATTATAGTGTGATCTTCATGGTTGATTTACTGTTTCTGGACAAAAGCTAAGATAAAGAAAGTCACATCAATCAAATAATCCCTCCCTCTGGCTCTGGTGTTGTAGAGTATACTTCAGAGTTCAGTGATGGTTATAAGGAACACATTCTGAGTTTTGGGACTAGAAACCTAAGAGGAGAGGCTCAGAGGATCTGGAAAATTCTTTTTGGAGATTGCCATATCAGTTATGGATGTTAAAATGTATGAGTTACGTGTTGATGCTGCAATCACTGGCATAATGACTCCTCCATTAGCGGCACTCCAGGTGATTCCTTAAATAATTACCCTGCCACTTGAAAATTTGTTGGGAGGTGCAACTATATATAGGTGCAAAAAGGGAAAAAACTAGCAACCCAACTATATATAGTGTTAGGTAATTTTGTTTCAACAAAGGTAGTCTCTAGAAATTCATCTCATTTTTGGGACCAGAAACCCAACGAGAGGCTCAAGGCAATCCAGAAAATTTTTATAGGTGATTTCCATATTAGTTATGGAATGTTAATGAGTATGGATCTGTATTGATGCAGCAATCACTGGCATAAACTCCTCCTCCATTGATGTGACTCCAGGTGATTCCTTATGTAACTTGCTGTAATTAGTTCACAAATGTTTTGTATAGAAGTTCTTCTAATGGTCTAAGGTTCATGAGTAGCTCTTTGCTACATGCTTTCTAAAATACAGTTTAAACATATAAGAGTTCTTTTCCTTGTTTCGTTTTGCATTTCTTCCTCTAAACTGATAAAAGATGCGAATCTTTCATGGTAAAAATGGGAAAATTGTCAATTTTAATATGCAGTCATTTCGGGAATTTGGAGTTGATACGTAAAAAATAATTTAGAGATAATTTTTATCACATTTTTATATAATTTTATGCATTAATTAGCTTTTTTTAATTATTTAAAATTTATAATATTAAGTGTATTTATTTATTTAATATATATAAATTATATAAAATAATAAAAAATTTTAATTTAGTACTTTTAAGAAATAAATTAAAGGTACATTTTTATAATAAATTTATATAAAAAAAATATAAAAATAAACATTAATTTTAATATTAATACTATGTAAATAAATTTTATTAAAGTTAATCAATTAAATATTATTTTTTATTTTTTAAAATTCTAAAAATGCGCAGACTAAAAAAACTTGAAAAAATTTATTTCTATATTATTACTATTGATCCATGGGGTGAGCCCCATAAACTGATAAAATCATTTTCATCTTTAACATTGCGTTTCCTCTGCAAAGTCAGCCCCCTGATATGATTATGAGGCCAGGCAATAGCGGAGTGGAAGCCCAAAATCCAGTGACATTTTGGCCCATGATGAGTGGCAAAGAGCAGCTCGAAGCAAGCATGGAAAGGGGCCTTTGGATCCAGATGGTAAGCCCACTCTCAAATATTAGCACAAACCCCTAATTTAAAAAAAAAAAAAAAAAAGATAAACTCTCAATTTGGTCCTCAACTATTGTACAAACTTTCGATTTGATTCTTAAATTAAAACATCCTTAATTTGATCCTTATTATTTATTAATTTAACGTCAAGTTGATCTTTTTGTAAAAAAAAATGATATATCTCATTATAAATATGACACATCGTCATTAAGTAACGATATTTTACAGTTAAGTAACAAAAATATCAATTTTTTAAAAAATAATTTAACATTAAATTGATATAAATTAAAAATTATTTTTTTTTGAAACAATTTTAACATTATTTACAGGTATATATGGGGGAAGGGAGAAAATGAGTTCTATGGGGCTCGAACACGCTACTTACAGAGGTAAACAGCCCTAACTCAAGTTCCAATACTACTGAATCAAGACGGACCATTCAGATTAAAAATTGTTTTAGTTTAAAAATTAAATTAAAAATTCATATATAATAGTTGACTGACCAAGATGAGAATTTAGCAAAAAAAAAAAAACAAAAGGGAAAGCAGAGAATGCCAAACAGAAAAGCAGAAAGGTGACGGGTCGCTTTTCCTTTTTTTAATGAGTGGAGGACTGTCCCTTTACTAATTCCACCTGCACCAACCTCAAAAATTCCTTTTTTTTTTTCGTTCAAATTATTTATATATTTTTTAAATTTATTTCAAGATCGTACGTATGATGATCTCTCCGTTTCCGGTCAGATTTCCCGTTTAAATGCTCTCCATTTCCGTCTCGGGTTCAACCTTGATTCATTTCTCCATTCCAATTCTTCGAAGCCGGTGCCTGTTCGCTCCAAACGTACACGTAAATCTCTTCTCCTTTTCTCTTTCGATTTCGAGGAATGCAACAAAGTTTGTAAAGATTTTTATTTTTTATTTTTTATGCTTGATTCTAGTATTCTTCATTTTCTATGTCTCCATTTCTCGCAATGCGATTAGATTTTAGGAAGAATTTTTGTTCAATTTTGGTTCCTGGATTTTTTTCTTTTTTTATCACTGATTTGTAGGACTGTTACGAGTAATTTGCTGCTTTTTTTCTAAAGCATGGTAATCTGCTTAGGATCTGAATTGAACGCGTGTTGATCTTCAGATTTTGTTGTGGTTTCCGTGCTTTAGCTGATTTTTTTTTTTTTTATATTACATTGATGGATCTGTAAAATAAGAAATTGTTTTGCTTCCTTTGAAGGTGTTCATGTGATAATTGTTTGGTCTGTTGATAATTTCAAATGTAAAATTGAAACAGTTCTTGCCGAAGTTCTTGTTTAGGTTTCATTCATGTCCTAAATCTGTTTAGTTGTTGACAGAACTGTGGAAAAGAAAGCTGGCAGCATGTTTGCAATTATGTCTGGTAGCGACAGTTAGAGAGGCAACAGTTTAGCAATTACTTATGTTTTACTTTGAAAGGATTCTTGGTGTAATCTCTTCGGGTTGCTTTCTTGTAGGTCGAAATCTTGTAACTACCGACGAAGGTGTTCTGCGAGACAGAAATGTTGTATGGATTGGTGCTTGCCAAGAGTTAGAGCAATGATGTTTGCAGAGAGTGAGGGTGGGGATAAATCTCTTTCTAAGGATTCTGAGGCTTTGAGTGTGTCAAAACAGCTTGTTAGGAGTGTTAGCAAGAGGTTGAGGAAGAAGAACCATAGAGGTGACCTTCAGGAGGAAGATGATGCCAAAGGGGTTTCTTTAAAATGTCTTACTTTCTATGGTAGAGGCGGTGGTTGCAAAGTTGGTGCATATACAAGTGAAGAATTTGGGGATTCAAGTAGTAGCAAGAGGTCAAGTGCAAGTGAAGAAAGGAAGGTGTATAAAACAATTTGTGGTACAGATGAGAAGAATGTGGATTGCTTTTCAACTGGGATGAGGGAGAGATTTTGGAAGAAAAACAACCGAAAGGATTTAGTGCTTGAGGAATCAATACAAAATAGCAAGATGCACATCTTTCTTCCAGATGACATTCTTGAGATGTGTCTGGTGAGGTTACCACTGACTAGTCTCATGACCGCTCGCCTTGTTTGCAAAAGATGGAGATACTTGACTACCACTCCTCGATTTATGCAGATGAGACGGGAAGGTTCATTTCAGCACCCCTGGTTATTTCTGTTTGGTGCTGTTAAAGATGGCTATTGTTCTCGAGAGATGCATGCATTTGATGTATCTCAACATCAATGGCATAGGATTGATGCTGATATTCTCAAAGGGAGGTTTATGTTCTCCGTTGCCAGTATACAGGATGAAATTTACATTGTTGGAGGCTGTTCAGGCTCAACCAACTTTGGGATGGTAGATAGGAGCTCATTCAAGACGCACAAAGGTGTATTGGTCTTTACCCCATTAACAAAATCTTGGCGTAAAATTGCATCAATGAAGTACCCTAGATCAATGCCTATTTTAGGAGTATCTGAAGTCAGTTCGGATATTTTGGTCATTCCAAGCCATCAAAATCGGCAAGAGAGGCGGTTTCCTAGGTCACGGATTGCTGGTGTGTCAGATGTTTATGAGGATCCTCACAGACTTTCATTACGGTGTCAATACAGAAATGCTCTTGGTGAAAATGAGTATTCATTCACCCCCAACAAAAAATCATGCAGACTTATGAGACAAAGAAGTGAACAATCAAACATGAGGGGTTATAGAAGGTTTGTGTTGATTGCTGTTGGAGGTCTTGGCTCCTGGGATGAGCCTTTGGATTCTGGAGAGATCTATGACTCAGTGTCAAACAAATGGATTGAAATCCAGAAGCTACCCGTAGATTTTGGGATTGTTTGTTCTGGGGTTGTTTGTCATCTAATGTTTTATGTTTACTCCGAGACTGATAAGTTGGCAGGATATGACATAGAAAGAGGCTTCTGGATTGCAATTCAGACCTCTCCATATCCTCCTCGTGTTCTTGAGTACCACCCAAAACTCGTATCATGTAATGGTCGCTTGTTCATGCTTTCTGTCTCGTGGTGTGAAGGGGATGGTCAGATTGGCCAGAGAAACAAGGCTGTTAGAAAATTGTGGGAGCTTGATCTTGTGTATCTTACCTGGTCTGAGGTCTTGGTACACCCTGATGCCCCAATGGACTGGAATGCTTCATATGTCGCAGACAAGAATCTAATATTTGGGCTTGAAATGTGCAGAATATTTGGTCAGGTGCTGGACTTCTTGACTGTATGTGATGTGTCTAATCGCAGGATGAACTGGAAACATATTTCAAGGAATCGTATGGCTCATAAACTTGATGCTTCTTCAACTAAGACAATGGCTGTGATACATCTGTAATGCATATCCAGTAGTAGTATGCCATGATTCATCCAGATTTTAGGCTTCTATTCATGATAGATAGTCACGAGATTTGAGCATGAATTGAAACCTGAAAATTCCTTTTGTTATTCCGTCTGTAGAGAGGTACGGTTATCTGGTGCAGACTTTCCATTTAGGTTCTCTACCGTTGTTCCTAAATTGATCATGTATTTCTTTCCTTTCCCAATAATAATCTCCTTGATGTTTTGGAAGAGCCCATTCTGGATTCTGTATTTAACGTATGGTACTGGGAGATTCTTTATATTGTTATAAAGACTTTTCTAATCTGTGGCTTTTTTTCTCATTAATTGTTATAAAAAGAAAAATTTGACTTTAATATTATCAATTGTCCAGTTAAAATCATTTGTGACATCGGTGTTAATTAGTTGAGAAATGGATAATGTTTGAAGAAGAAAGAAATCCAGGAATAGAACATTACAGACACAATATTAAAGCACCACTATTACTGCAAAAAGAATATGGGTATTATCATGTACCGAAACAGATTTTCATCAAAATGACATCACTGAGAACAAAACGAAACACTCTACACGGATGGGAAATTTATATACAAAATATCTACTTGCAATTTTGATGCTTTTGCAACTGCACTCCAGATATGACTTGACATGGATTTTGCACTCACTGATCTGGGAAAATGCATTAAGGAATCCATCACGGATTTGGAAATATTCCAGAGAAGTTGGGGATCTTATCAACACGCTTTAGGGCACGCTCGGCTATCTGCCTGGTTCTGTAATCAGCATGCTGGAAAGCGTCAACAAGAGCTGTAATGATGTTGGGATCTCCAGCAACTTCACATGCTATTTCTTCAGTCCGTAGAAGTCTCTCAACTACCCAAACTCCTCTATTCCTCAAGTTCTCTGTTCGTTTCTCAAGCAAAACATCAACTATTGGTCTGATTCCTTCTGCCTCATCCAATAGCACGACTCCTTGCTCAATATCAACCCCATCATCCAGCAATGTGGATAGTGCAGCGAGTGCTGCCTCGACTACCTTCTCATTTGTGTGGTCCAAGAGAGCTATCAACTTCCCCACAGCCTGTCCTTCACAAAGACAGAAACTCTCTCTTTGTGAACAGGCTCCTTGGTGGATCTTGCACAATCCTGTTATGACAAGCTGTTTGCTGAAACATGTAAAGATAGAAGCACAGAAACCAGACGTTGGTAACTCTGGCAATCTGGTCAAGTTTTTGGACTCCCTTGATAAGTTCTCCAGTGCTGTGGCAGAAACCATTTGCACATTGTCAAGTGCATTGGACTGGAGCAACTCAATAAATAACGCAGTAAGATTGTGCTCACGGCAAAGGGCAATTGCCTCAGGTTCGTCTACTAAAACAAATGTTACACGAGCTAAAGCACGCACAAGTCCTTCTAGAAATGGTGTCACAAAGCGGGTGCCCCTAATCCCCCCTTGCCGGATTTTGACTACTCCAGAGATGATCAACTGAAAAGCACCTTCATCTAGCATTTGCCGTGTGAGACCTAAATCCCTCTCTGGGAGTTCAGCTAAAAGGCCAGCAGCTGCTGATTGCTCTTCAGTTATTGCTATGTTTTCAGATATGACCTTGATTAGGCTGCCAAGCTGGCCAACTGTGCCACGTAGGGCATCTGCTAATTCCTGACCCATGTATGGAGAGAGGTTCTTGAGAAGTTTTAAAGATACCAGGCGCAAGTCTTTCTGGGGGGCCTCAATAAACTGAACCAAACTGATAGTAGCACCGGAGCTTTTAATTGCAGCAACAACATTTAGAACTGTTGTCTCTGAACTACTGAGTCCAACAAGAACTTGAAGAAGTTTGCACTCAATTGCTGGACCTGTGTTACTGATTAGATGAAGTAAGTTATGGACAATATCTTCAGAAATTAGAGTCTGGTGATCTGGTCCAACAGGAATGGAATCAAAGTCATAGCCTGAGTTTACAACATTTGCAAGTATTGTAGCAGAAATCTCTTTCAGTCGCGTGGGAAGCTGATTGGCACCAACAGTAAAGAGGTCCTTGACAAGAGGGGGAAGTATTCCTGCCTCAATTAACACCTTGGAACTTGCCTCATAGGATGAGACTTGGTTAAGAGCTTTAAGGGCAGCTTCTCTAGATTTCATGTTGCTGCTTTTCATGATAGTGATTAATGACACACCCACAGTTCTCGCCACAAGTACTTTCACATCATTATTCAAAACCAGCTCACCAAGGAATGAAGCCATGGAAAGCTTTGTCTCCAGTGGGCCTGCAGCAGTCCCATTTTAGTTGCATTAACCAGATAGAGGAATATAGCAGATTCATGATTAAAATGAAAATATTGTCCAACATTAACAATATCCAACTTAGTGTAAAACCATATCCTACTGCAGCCTTAGTTCTAATGAGATGACTACAAAAACCTGTCATGATATGAACAAACAAGAAAGCCTTAAAATAAACTCAAATGTGCAAAAAGTCAATTCACAATATTATTTTTCATCTTAATCTGAGACAAAGTCTAACACAAGAATTGCCTGAACTATAGATATCAGGAGCTGGACAGATATATCCCCGACTTAATAGGTCAAAAAAAAAAAAAAAAGAGGACAATTTCCTCATGAGCAGATAAGAAGTTTTATTTCTGGAGTAATCAGTAAAGAAATAGCTACCAAGCATCATGGATCAGAGAATCTGTCCTCCATGAAAGAAAAGAAAAGGTTATGAAGCAGAAATTTTATGGCTTCCTAAAATGGTTAGCTTAGATGATATTTTGATTATCAACAAATTTTATCAAGCATCAATTGGTTGTTTCGATTTCTTAGAACACTCATAAGCACACAAAAGGAAAATTTTAAACGTGAAGTGGAATATGTAAAACTTATAGCAAATTGAATAAAAACACTCATGATTACAGCCATAAAATAGTGAAAGAGAACAGATATGCTTGCACTGAGATTATAAAAGCTTAGAAGTATTGACGAAAACAAGAGCACCTTCAAGGATCAGTGTCAAAAGCGGCTGCAGTCTACCATTTTCAGCCATCTGTCGAACATTGTTTTCACATTTCTCCAAGTTCTCCAAAGTTTTATCGGCCTTCTCAACAGTCAAAAGATTCTCTGATTTGCTGCTTGTCATTCCAACCAATATAAGAATGGCGCCATTAACTGAACCAATTTTCTCGCACAAAGCTTCAGATTTGGAAAGCTCATATAGCAAAGATACAGCCTCCTCCCTCTCCTTAGATAGTTCATGAGACAAAAACTTGACTATTGTACGAACAGTGTCCCCCTCAGCCAATATTGCCTGAAAAGCAATGAATAACATACAAGAATCATAATTTGGATGCAGAGTCATAGCAGTGGCATCAGAAAAGCCTTACAAAAACTGCAAACCTGGAACTACCTTATTATCATCATCTTCCTCCACCACTATCTGAAGAGTCTCCAATGCTACACAACGAACTTTACGACTGTTGCTCTTTAATGTATCAACAATCACGGGTATCAGCTGAGCATTGCGTACAACATGCTTATTTGATCGGCTTTTTTGGCAGATATGCTGGATATACTTGAGAGCCTGCAGGACATCACTTTCTGAGCTGCCTATATTCAATGACCTACAAGCCATATCCAGCTGAACAGCTTCATTCCTAGAATTCCACTCTCCAATGGTGTTCCGCAAAGCTATACTGGAGTTCAGATCCATACTTTTTAGTTCTTTAAGTGTCAATGGGCAGATCAGCTTCCTTCCGCTTTGCTTACATTCCTTGAACCATTTCTCAATTGCTTCACGTTCAAATGTCTGTCCATTTTCTAGGGTCACAGGATCTCTCATAACCTGTTTTGTCAAAGGGCAAACAAATGCATCATACATAGGCTCTAGATGCATTCTCTCAAACTGATGGCTATCATCCGATTGGCTGCCACGGTCAAAACTTCCATCCCAGCTCTCAGACATCTGACCTGATTTAGTCACTTCCAGCAAAATAGAACTGCATAATGATAAACATCCATGTCAATACTTTCGTGACTAGGGAGCAGATAAAACTATAAAAGGCACATACCTTCATCAGTTGAAAATATAGAAGGAACAATTAAGCCTGTTGTATTGCATTTGCAAAAAGAAAAAGGAGCATGTTGTACAATTAAGTAAGTTCATTTCCATTTCTGGGAAATTAGGAAAATCAAGTGCCAAAGAAAACCATGAACAATAACAGAAAAAAAAAAAAAAAAGAGCTTGTCATTTCAATCTAGAATCAGAATCTACTGCTCCAAATTACACTAAATTATGGATTCAATGCCAATAAGACAACTGAAAATTGAACAAAGTCAAGTCATCAAGTTTCATAGACAATCATACAATCCTGCAAATTAGACAATCAAAACTCTCATTTCTGAATTCTCCCCAATCAAAATGAGAAACAAACTGAACACAAGAGCAAGAACCCAGAACCCAAACCTTGTTAACTTGGAAGAAATGAAAGAAACCCAGAGCAAACCCTAGTCTGAAGATTCCCAAAATAGCTCTTCTTTGACCACTGAGGCTGCCTTAAAAGTTACCCCCTTTTTGCTTCCATGAAATAATTGACTCCTCCGCTATACCAAAAATTCAGAACTAGGGTTCTTGCTGTTTGTTGAGGAGGAGCCCAGCGCCACAGCCACAGGGGTATATATGAGCTGGCGAGAGAAAACACCAACTACTACAAAAGAAGACGACAAACACAGAAAGAGCAGCCAAACAAATATAAAAAAATGAAGAAAAGGGGTTTTTGGTTTGAGGCAGATATTAAGTTAAAAAAGAGAGATGAAGTTGAGTCAAAAAGCAAGTCGTGTGAGGAGGAGCTTGGCTTCCAGCGAGCAACTATTCATCTTTAAGCTCCAACCACAGGAAACAACAGCTAGTTGGGTATGGAAAGGGAAAATTTGGCGGGTCCGGGTCGGCACCTGAAAGCGAAGTTTTGGAAAGGTCAAAACATCATTTTTAGTACCTCTACTTTAATTAAAAACGTCTTATTAGTTCCTTTACTTAAGAAAGTCTCTTCTTAGTCCCTTAAATTTATTATTCAACCCATTTTTAGTTCTTTGATTATCTTTTTATATATATGACATATTAGATAATAAAAAATTTAAAACATATGGACTAAAAATGAGCTTTTTTTATGTAAAGAGACAAAAAAAAGGCTTTTTTTAATTCTCTTCTTTTTCATTTACTTTAAAATCTTTAATATTTAATGTGTTACATGTGTAAATAGATAATAGGGAGATTAAAAAAGAATCAAAGAATAAACTTTAGATATTAAAATTGAACTTTCTTAAGTAAAGAGATTAAAAAATAGTTTTTTATTAAAATTGAAAATTAGAATGAGATTTTCTTTAAAAAAATTAAAGTATAATTAAAGTTATATCAAATTATTAAATTAGGTAAGTCCTATCAACTATTTTTTAATGAAAGAACTAATTTCAAATCAACTTTAAAAACTTTAAAAACTAAATTTAAAAATTTTTAATATAAAAATTAATTTAAAAATTTATATAATGAATGAGGACCAAAAGAAAGGTTTAACCTTTTTGTTTTCTTTTGCATGGGGTATGTGCCTCCACGCTTCAAAATCAAGATATCATTTTCTTATAATAAAGGATGTTACAGTAAAAAATTATAAAAAATTTTAACAATTAAAATGGTAGAAGTTATAATAAAAAATTAAATATATTTAAATATATTTAATGTTTAAATAATTTCACAAATAACAATAATATTCCATCACTTTGTTATTTTCAATTTTATCATACAACAATCCAATTTGGTAAATTATTATTTAAAAAAAAAAAAAAGGGGAAATCACAACAATCAGAGCAGTGAAAATAATTATTCTTCCCCTGCCGCCTGCCTCGCCGTCTCTTCTCCTCGCCGCCGGCGTTCTCTGTTTTTCCTCTGTCCTCTCATTATCACCCTTTGTTTCTCTCACAGAGCAAAATTAAGCTGAAAGGAAATCATGAAGCTTGGATTTCCGGCTACAAGCTAGGGGTACTTCCTGTGCTGATTAATCTCGGCACCTTGATCGCCGTTAGGGTTCGTTCTTCTATTTTTATAATTTAGTCCTACTAAAATTCAATGCATGTCGCTCTTAATTTTTATAATTTCGGAGAAAGATTTATGATTTTGATATGACTATGATCTCTAGCTGATTTAAGATAATTAAATTCTTCTTATATATAGTTAAAATCGAATCGGAACGAACAACTCAACATCCTTAGCATTAGAGTTGGATTCTCTGAAGTCTGAATTCCTCTCTTCAGTGCAGGAAATCAGCTTCTGCTTTTGTTTGGAAGATGGAAGTTCAAGAAGAAAGGCAAAGCTTTGATGATGGAGATGAAGACCCAAAAGAGGAACAACCAGAAGTAGTAGAAGAACTGCAGCAGAAGCTACAAGAAGTAGAATTGGGAGGTAGGGATGCGAAAGTTTTGCGATTTCTTGATTCAGTGGATGATTACCTCACCCTCATAGAATCTTTATCTTCAACGCTTCGCCAGGTAAACTAATCAAAAATCTTGATTCTAGATCCCAATTATACTGTTGACTGTGTTTGTTGTTTTGATACTCATTGTGCTAATTTTGCAATGAAATTTGATGTTGGTAATTGTTTGAGAATTTACTTGATAGAAACTGACCCCAAATTGGATTTAGGGTCGGGAGAGTAAATGAAATGCAGATTGGTGATTTTGTTTTTGGTATCAACTTGATCACTTTCCTTTGCTTTATGTAATGCAGGGGTGGCTGGAACTAGCAAGTGCTCGACATTCAATGGGTGCTTCTCGCATCAGCACTGTTTTGTTGGACCTAAAAGTTCACTCTGCTGCTACATCACTGCATGTAGATTATGGTGAGAAAGGTACTTATTGGGTTTATTTAAAGAAGCAATTGAGTTAATTGTTACATCTAGTTAAAATTGTCTGATGAGCAGAAAGGCTCTCTAGTTCACAGAAAGGTTGTGCAAATTTCATTGAAGAGTGGAACATTAAAGGAATGAACATACCAAGTGTTTTCCTGGCTGCATGTATGAAGAGGGTTTACTTGATAGAATGTTAGATATCATTTATCCAACTTGAGAATCAGTACCACATAATCTTCTTTCATGGCTGTCATTTCTTACCAGCCTTTTTCTATATACTGTTGTTGAAGGAAATTTTCTATGATCTGTTGTAGGTGACTCTGTGGAGGGGCGACCACACTTTACCCTATGTAAATGGGTGTCCTCTAAGAACAGAAAATGCTCTCCTGAAGATGAAAATCATAGAGAGAACAAATTGCATCCACAGCTACGATATAGGGGCAACTTGCAGCTTCATGGTATAGTTTTTTGACTTTTTCTTTCTTTTCTTTCATAGATGTTGAAGAATGTGCATTTAACTGGACTTCAATGGTCATGCAGATAAATAAAATAAATTGCACACACAAGGCTGAGAAACTAACTTTTTTAGTGGAATTTCACACTAGTATCCTGTGTTATGAGAAATTTATATTACAACCTCAAGATGTCTTTTAAATCATATCTCCTCTAGGGGGATGTTTCTGACATATTTCATTTTTTATGTTTCTCGTAAGAAGAGGAAACCTTGCCTCAAGACAGAGCTACGCATAAGGTTGATGATCAAGTAAGAATTTAAGAAGTTTGTCATGCATCATGTTATCTTCTTCCTCACACTTATGCCCTTGCCACGTCAGTTTTTTTTTTTTTAATTAGTTCACAATTTCTAGACAGCACATCCATGTCAAATGGAGAAACATGTGCAAATCTTTGTTTGAGTTGTTACTTGTGCTATATTGGAAAGATTCTTCTATTTTATGTTGCCTTTTTCTTGTAGAGAGTTGGTGAATTTTTAATCCAGATGAATGTTCATGGAGTGACTAGAAATTTTGTTCCTCACTATCTCCTATCTAGGTTGAGAAGGAGCGGAAAAAATCATTGTCGGTGTTTGGAGCTCTAGTTTCCCCTAAGCTTCGAGCTGCCCAACTAACTTTTGAAGGAGGTGTGTAATTTAACCCTATTGCTTTAATGCTTTTCAAAATATTCTAAAGACATTGCTTAGAGTTCATAACATTTTTTGCAGCTTTAGAGACACTTGTAGAAATAGCAAACATGCGTGCAGCAATGCTATCTGCTTTTGATCAAGTCCAAAAAGAATTGGGAGGCACCCAGGGATGAGAGACAGTGTATTCAGGTATATATCGTCCTGGTCCTACCATAACTGTTTCCTATATCTTAAATTGGATTAGAAGTGGAAGAACCATCTTCCTTTATCAGAAAAATCACCCATATAATTTTGGACCATGTTTTCAACTCACAATAGGCAGCATAAATTCCTGAGGGTTGGGGATCAAAAATTCTTTTGATAAAAAATTCAATGAATGTGAGGGACTGCAGATTTTATGTTGCAGCAGAAGGCAGCGGAAGATCCTCTATTCAGTGTGGAATTTTTTTCAATGAGGCTAGTTCCCGGCAGCTTAGTTTTTGTATTTGTGTAAACCCCGGAAGATACTTTATTCCATACTTTATTCAGTGTGGAATCTTCTACTGTTTAGATATGTTTATTAAGCACATTAGCCCAGAAAGTGAAGAAAAATGGTTTAAAACTAATTGATCTTGTTGTATTAATTTCTTTATTTCATATATGAATGTGAATTGGCTGTACTCATGCTATTTTTGCCTTTTTCCAATTTCTTCTTGCACTCTTCCAAGTTTACTTATGTGTATGTGTGTATATATATATATTTAAATATCAGGTTATAAGTTGTATGTAACTAAAAAAAAAAGAACAGGTTATAAGATTTTAATCTAGCAATTAGCTTGCTAGAAACAAGGTGAGAAAATGAAAAATCATCTCTCACCCCCCAAACTAAACATTCTCTTAACTATAGTTTTTATGTAAGGTTTTTTCAATAGCATAGATTAAGAGTATATTTTTGTTACATATATATATATATATATAAATATTGAAATGGATATTAAGTTTAGTGTTAGTGGCACGTTAATAAATTTATTTATTTGTTGATAAATATTGATTTTGATAAATAGAAAGTCAATATTTATCCTTTCAATTTAAATTTATAATGGAAATACAATTTATTTTATTCTTAAAATTTACTTTAAAACACACGTATTAAAAAAACTCATATAAATATTGCAAGAAATAATTGTGAATTTGCACCTGGTTCTTGCGGCTTAGTGGCAATAGTCACCCAGGTGCATTCCCTCCTTCCCGGGCTGGGTTCGAAACCTGTCCCTTACAAATATGTTCAACAAAAAAAAAAAAAAAAAGAAATAATTGTGAATTTATATAAAAATCATTATAAATATTTTAAAAATTATTAAAATTATTAAGTTTAGAATCAT
>BPVZ01000181.1:76071-86279 GCA_020521535.1 Rubroshorea leprosula | reverse complement strand
ATAATAATAATAACATCAAAGGTATAAGCACAACTTTACAACAGTCCAACAAGATATACAGCACGCAGATGAGGAGACACAGTGAACAAAACCCAAACAAAACCAGGAAAATGAGTGGAAGGGTTGAAGAGGATGGAAAGCTCCTGTTCCTTCTTTTGTCTCCTTTTATGAAAAGTCAAAACAAATCCTCTAGACTCCCAGCTAGAAAGCACTCCAAGCATTAGAATCTTTCTTAGGGCTTTGATTGTCGGATGAAACTTTAAATGGACCAGAAGAGCCAAATGGATCATTGTCATCAAAAGAATACCCATGACTGAAGTCTTTGCTACTATTTATGGAGTCAAACCTGGTGAGCCGCTCTGGTTGTGAAAATCCACCGCCATATGTGTTGAAGGAATCAAACCTGGAGAAACTGTCAAAATGATCACTCGCCTCGCTGTATCTCGGTGGAGAGTTTCCAAACTTGGAAAGTGGAGTGCTAGGAACAGAATCTTCAAAAAATGGACTCTTTTTGTCAAAAACACTTTCTGCACCAGGTGAGTCTGTTCTTATTGCGTTTACACCAAAATCACTTGAACCAAAGAAATCTCTGTGCTTATCAGTGTCCTGCAAGATGACATTTACCATGGACAATTAATACTATGATGCAAAAAGACCCTGTATTAAAGACTAATGACTAATTCCAGCGGATCAATAAGCAGTCCATCAGTCGATCCAAAACAAAAAAAAAGCAGTCAATCATGGTAGACCGTACTACATTATGTCAAGATTATGAGAAAACTCACCCTTGTATTGACAGGATTGAACCCCCATATTGAATCTGTATCATCGTTATCAAATGCACCCCAAGCTGATTCATCAAAACTTCTATACAAAAAACAATTGAATTTAGCACCGGTATTATGAGAAAGAGTTGGTAATTGGTGCAAAAGTAAGAGACATAAAGAATTCCCAACTACCAAGTGTGATAGAACAAATAATGAAATTAGCCCATATACCTATGTGTTTCTGTATCTGCCTCAGCACCCTTCCTGAAAGGACCATCAGAAAATTGGTCAGATGGACTTTCCAGGGTTGTTCTCCCAGCTGAACTGCCATGAGGACTTCTTGTTGATTCATCTTCACTGTGTGTGTAAGCTGATTCACTCTCAATGGCATACTCAGAAGTAAAAATATTTCCATGTTTATCATCAGCATATGATGAGGAATCAGGGGTTAAACTTCCATCTGGGGATGCCTTTCCCCTCTGAAGAGATTTTGGGTTTTTCACATCAATAGTGAGCTCATTACCAAATCCTGAAGGTGAAAATAATATGTTGGATAAACAAGATTATCATGAATCTCTCTCAAAATACAATGTAAACAGTATTAACAAAATTTTATAGCAGTAATGGAAGCATAGAACTTAGTAAATTTCCAATTTTGTGATCACAGTGCATACCTTCATCTTCGAACTTATCCCACTCTTCATCCCAAATAGCTGCTACCTCAGGGATGCCAGGTTGCCAACCTTAAAGTTGTTGAACAATAAAAATAAAAGAGAACATTTGTTAGTATATCTGGTTTCACTCAACTATAAGACTATCACAAACAAGTGAAAATATACAAATTCTTAGAGCGTCCTGTCCAAGAATGGCAATGGGGACTACCATTAAAAATTTTCTGTCTTGCATATTTGACAGTTAAGAGGTTTCTTTGACAACAACAAGAACATGACAAATGAAAGCCTTAGACTTCCATGCCAAACAAGAAATATAAACAGATAAAAGAATCTTGACTGATCATAAGGGCTAGTCAACATGTAGCATTCTTGGCTCAAAATTTGAGAGGTTCTGAATGAGATTTAAGCTTGAAAAGAAACAGTACAAGGGCTTGTAAAATCACCCAGTAAGACAAATCTAGAATGTAGAAAGGGATTGCCATATGAGAGAGAAAAAAAAGTACAGAGAGGAATTGCCATATCAAGCAACCTCATCCGTAAATTGCATTAGTATGAAAGTAGTTAGATGCCTTGACTATGGAAAGAAAGTATTGAAGTCCGCAATTGATTTTAGTTAGACTTCCAAGATCCTAGACAATAACTAATAAGTGGCAGTGCAATGAAGGCTCATGTATGAATTACAAATGTAATGGGAGAATGTACCAATGGGAAGCTCAATTACTGCACATGATTTAAGCTCATATCCATGTTTCTTGCACCTCAGACTCAGGGCCTTCATTAATTCCTCAAGATCTGATTGTATACGGTCAGAGCGGACCTATATAACCCATGGATGCTTCAGCATCATAAAAATGTATTTCGATTCTACAGCAATTATTATATACTTATGGGTTGAGATTTACCTGAAGAATCCCATCTGCACTGCCACCTTGTTCCATATTGATAATTGCCTGGTGCAACTCTGCCTTTCTCTCCTGAAGAATGGGTGAAGTAAAATTAAAGTCATGAAGCAATGATATACCTCAAGGTGTTTCTATGTTGGGAAATGGGAGTGTTGTGGGCAAGGAGGAACTGGCCATGACCTCAAATCCAAATGGTAAGAATTTGCAGGTACAAAGAAAATGTGATCAACAGGCTGTTTATAGGGACCACTTCTTTAAAGATGGATACAGAACAAAAGGGAAAAGAAGAGTCATAAAAAAAAAAAAAAAAACCTCAAAAACAAACATATCTAACTAGAATTGAAATGCAACAAAAAGAAGGGCTATGACATGCTAGTTTAGTTTTTCCTGAAAGCTCATAATTGAACCAACTCGACATTATCTCACCACAAAATAAAGTGTTATTACCTGAATTTCACGAAATTTAGCCTCCTCTATTGTTAATTTAGATGCTATTTCTGCAACTTGCTTGTACTTCTCTTCATATTTCTTAGCCAACATTTCAGCCTGTAACTCAAATTGTTAAACCAAAATAAATAAAAATTAAATCCATTTTAGGGAAGATCATTTTTAACATCTTAGGGAGTACCTCACGCTTATCTGCAATTGCCCTCTCGGTGATTTCATTTAGTCTATTATCACACCTGCTTTTGTAAAGGACCTGATAAAAAGAGAGGTCAAGGAAGACATAATCTTAAATGAGAATGATAGGATTATGAACCTCTAGTCAACATTTGTGAGAAAGAAGAAACCATGAGAACATTAGTAGATTGACATAAGTCAAGTATTTTTCTTTTCAAAGTAGCATCATAACACCATAGGTCCATCCTCAATAAAACTTATTTTGAGTTGCTTCAGAAATTGAAGGGGCTAACTCATATTCCAAGTATTCTTCCTATTGCACTGCTGGCTCCAAAACTTGCAAGAACCTTACACTTGACCATCCATGAATCACTAGAATTAGTTGATAGAAGTGTTTAACTTTGTTAAAGTTCATTGTATTTCAATACATTCCTCTAATTTAGGTGTGATGGATGCCAATAACGCAGACAAGTCTACATGAAAATAACATTCTGCTAATGCACTACTAAGTGGTGAAACTATCTCAGTATGGTTGAAGTGAACTAACAAGAATTTTACACCAAATCTCAAACTTTTCAAGATACCTTCCTTATAAGAGGAGCTTAAACAGGTACACAATGTGACCCATGAAGTAGATTCACCAAGGAATTGAATCTTTCACACTCAGTTTGAGACATTGAGTAGTGCAAGTTAATCAGATTTGTCATACATTAATGGAACAATTATCTTCATTATTGCAAAAAAATAGTTAAATGTAAATCCCTTAAGCTAATTTAGCTTGTTAATGAGCTCTCAACACTCAACAAGAAGTAAGACAACATCATTGGCTAAACCTCAACTTAATCCAAGGCAAAGTAGAATGCTTCAAGTATCCAGTTAGCAAGAACTATGTTAGCAGTTATATCAGCAACACAGAAACTTAGGTCTCCAATAAACACAATTATAGTCCTGTTTTTTTCCAGCCAGATAGATTTATAGTACTGTTGCTAGATCAAAGAGCAAAACAATTTGAAACAGATAATACTCACAAGTTCCTGCATTTTTGTGCGGTAGAACTCAATCTTTTCTTTAGAATCTAAAATCACCTTTTCAGTTCTGATTTCCTACAACAAATCAAATAAATATCTTCCTTACTATTGCCCCAAAAAACATATAGGAAGTCAAATTCTAAGTTAAATAAAAGAAAACAACAATAATGATAATAGATACAACTATTAGAAAAATGGCTGCAGCAATCCTGAAATTTTAGACTCACAGATATCAACATTAAATTGCAGTCTTGATCAACTAAGTGATCTCCCAACAACTCAAAAAGAAGTATTTTCTTGTGAAAATAAGCAATAAGCAGTGACTGGCTGACCTAAAAAAATAAATATTCTGTTCTTTTACTGCAAAATAATTCATCTTAAACTAAAATCAACTCTTGAAATGATCCGGAGGAAAACTATCTCATTAGAGAATTCCAAATTCAAAAAATTCAATAATTTGGCTGGATGAGTTATGCCAAATGTTTTATTTATATATATATATATATATAAGAATTTCAAAAATGAAAAATTGAGTAGCATAGGCCATAAAGAGAGGCAAAGATAAGAGCTATAGCATTTAACATTATCATAGAAGTAATTAGGTAAAGAAGATTGGTAATAACTAATAATAAGAGCATAGCATTGTTCTTTTGTTAGAAGCTCCTGTACCTTTTTTCCATCAGCAGCTGCGTCTTTATCCTGTGAGTTTACCAAATTCTGGTCACCATTATCAAGTTGGTTTGCAAAGGAATCATTAAAAACTGGTGCTCTTGACTTTTGCTGAGGCATCATACTATTATCAGCAGGAATGGCAGTTGGAGGAGCTGGTGGTCTAAAAGGAGTTGTAGTCATTGGCTGGGCACCCATCCCCGGCTGGTGTCCAAAACCTAATTACAAAGATATCATTCAACAATAATAGCCTAAAGATAAAGAAGAAAGAGAAAATATACTAGAAGCAATTCCAATTTCCAACCAATACCAGGATTGGGACCCCAGGCTGCATTTCCATGAGGAACATTGGGTTGCCCTGTCATGGACAACAGGGTTTCATCAAACATAACATTCCTTGGAAGCATGGCTGGAAGAGGACGGCCCTCCCTGAACCGCTCCATCAAATAGAGAGCAAAGCAGAATTCTCTCAAGGAAAGCATGCTATCACTATCCTGATCAGACAAGTCCCAGACCTGCTTCAACACCTCTGAGAAAGACCAGGAGAAAATATTAAGCACGTGTAACCAAAAACATAAAACCATGTAAAGGTTTCAAAGAGCAGCAAGAGGACTGCACTAGAAATCAATTTACCAAGGAGAGAGTTATCTAAAGGGTATTACTAGAAAAAGAACAAATAATTCCAGAGATATCATAGTCCTGGCTGTTAAACAAGATTTTTGCACCCAGTGTCTTTCCATTACTTAAAAAATTAGGCATCACAAAGCCCAAAATCACCAGATTCTTGTTAAGGCTAGAGTACAATCTAATGCTTGTTTGTTAGTAGAAATTCATATGCACAACCAAAGTCCTACAAGATAAAAAAGATAAATAATTACAAAAATGGTGAGATCTAGTTAACAAAATGTCTTCTTCTTCTTCTTTTCTTTTCTTTTCTTTCTTTCTTTCCTTTTTTTTTTTTTTTAAAAAAAAACAAAACAAAACAAAAAAAGGCATATCATCATATCATAATACAAGCCAAATAGATGTACCATTGAGATCCCTGCATGAAATGTGAAATGTGGTTTCAATGAGGACAATATCCGAAAGAACTCTTACCTCTAGGTAGCCTCCAACTCAAAAATAGATTTCTTGCCTCCTCGCCAGTTATTTTCCCATCTCTGTCAGTATCCACTTCCATGAACACTTTTGTATATTTCTGAACATCAGATGGTTTCATCTTTGGCCACTGCATCTGGGAATTCTCAGAAGCGGAATTTCCAACTCCAACAGAAATCCCAGAGGATGTTGTTATAGGGGGGGAACCCTGGGCTGAAAACTGTTGGCCCAGGTTGAAGGCTGAATGTGTCCTTTGAATCTGAGTCCCTGTAGATTGCATAGAAGCACTTTGTAATGAATCAAGTGAGTTGGATTTCTTCACAAGAGGCTGAGGCCCACTGGAAGGTGGAAGAAAGCTTGATGGGGTAGAAGCACTGCCAGGAGAAAAAGCTGGTTTTGAAGACTCTTGTTTTTGGGTAGATGGGATTGGGATTGCTGAAAAAGCATCACCTCCAAATGCCTGATCGGTAGACCCATTCCCAGAAACAACCACTGCTTTAGAATCATTAGCCGTTGGCTGGGAAGACATTGGAAATCCAGAGTGTGGCTGTAATGCAGCTGACTGTGTTGATGGAGCAATCCCTCTTGGACCAGTCAGAGCTCCACTGGTCTTTCCACCAAGCCAATCACTAGAGATGTTTTGACTAGGGAGACCGGAACCAGTGGTGCCAGGTAAGGCCTGGGTTGGATGTGGGGATGTCCCTGTTGGCATGGCTTGAGTCTGACCAACCATACTAACTCCCCTAGAGAACTCTGGAGCTGCAATTCCCTGAGGTGGACGGGGACCAGTAGGAGCAGGCATGGGATGCAACTGTCTAATTGGCTGACTTTGCTGAGAAGGAAAATAAGGCTGGCTCATACTTGCATTTGGAAGTCCTGGTCCTCTAAACACAGTGTTTTGAGAAGCTGTTGGTGCAACAGCACTCATCTGTGGAGCCGGTGTGGCTGGAAGATTAATCTGTGGTGCAGGGATTTTAGCTGCAGCTGGACCATATAATGCTGCCTTGACTATGTCCTGTGTTAATTCCCGCTTGCTTTGTGCGACAGTCACGAGCCTGAGAGCATTATAAAATTCTGGCCTACCAAGGAAACCACTATGACTCTGATCAGCATACATCCATATCTGCATCCACAGAACAAAATGATCAAGGTGGATCCATATCATTAAATACCAGGATCAATTAGGTTATCAGTTTTCTCCCTCCCACAATCTACACAACCTTCTTCCCCACATGTCCAACCTCGGAAGAAGAGGTTTAAAAGATATACGTGCCATATCCAAGAGGTTAATTATAGCCAGTAAAAACCCCTTTTCCAAATATCAAAATCACCAATCCAAGAAATTCTTTTTACAATACAATTGCCTCCAAGGTGTCGAATTTCCATCCATCATAACTTGAAAACATTCGAAAGTTAATCATAATTAATCCTAATACCATCCAAAATGTAGTTTGACTTGATTCAGATTCAAGTTAGCTCATTACACTTCCCCAATGACATTCAACGGAAGAAAAAAAAACAAAGAAATGCAACGCGATAAGGAATTAAAGATAGATAGGAGCGAGAGGAACCTGAGCAAGAACTTGTTTAGACAAACCGGATCCTTGAAAGAAGGCGACAGCCTCAGCGCCACTAATCCTTCCATCTCCATCTAAATCTGCTCTCCTGAAGTAGACTTCGAATTGATCCTGATTCTGCCCCGCCATTTCACCACCCAAATCACTACTATAACTCTCCTAGATCAGACTACCGAATCATACATCCAGAAACAGATCCAGAATTCAATTCACCGATGCTACGAAGAATCGAAGAAGCCAAAGAGATGTGTGCGGAATTCGGCGTCGCCGGAGAGAAGAGTTTTCCGGCGAGATCGAGGAATTTACGAACTGAATTTGGAGATTTGAAGCCTCTTCCCTCTTGTAAAAATGGCTACCGAATGTCTAGATCGCCGAGCACAGGAACGGATGTCGGGATCTGTTTGTTTAGGGGTTAAAAAGTAAAGAACAAAAACCCGTAGGTTTTTTCTACAATTTTCGAATTTTAGATTAGGCAAAATCCCATTATTAAACCACCCCTAAACTGACCCCATATTTTAAATTAAGGTCCCAAACTTTTTTAAAGCAGGTAAACTCATAAACGCTATGATGGTCTCTGCAACTTGCCCTTTTGCTAACACTAAATTGCAAAGTTACTTGGCAAAGACTTAAAAATATATAAAATATATAAATATAAAATATATTTAATATTCATTTTAATTAACATTTTAATATAAATATACATTTTCGTCTAAGAGCATTAAGCTATAGCTATGATAGTAATTTTTTTGTCTTTTTAATATATAAAAAATATGTAAAATATATTTAATATTTATTTTAATTAACATTTTATATATTTTTATAATAATAAACAAATATAAAAACTAAAGGTTAAAATACTGAGAAGCATTATTAAACAAAATCAAAGAAATACAAGGAATAGGGCAAACTGCATATATTGCGAGGTTTAAGGACTTAATTGCTTTTAAAAAAGTATAAGGGCTCAAATTGAAGACATGGAGTCAGTTCAGGGGCAGAACGTGGGATTTTGCCCTTAAATTATGGGCTTAGTATCTGGGTGGCCGAAATTTTGTTGGATATAATTATTGGGCCTCTTGGAGAAATAGATTATTGCAATTAAGCATTTTTGTTTTTGAGATAAATAAAATAAATAAACAAGCGGTTGGGCCGCACTACGTGGAGATTTTCAGTCATTCTCTTAGGCTGCTAGTAACATCACTTGTGTTATTATTATGCTTTAATACGAATCCAACTTTAAATCTAATGATTTGATCCTAAATTTTAAGTGATTGGGTGAAATATTTATCTGATTTGAAAATCAGTTGTTAACAATTAATTCTTATTAATTTCCTAACCATTATCCTTATCAGAAAAAAAATATTATGCTTTAAAACACTCTTTAATATATTTAATAATAAAGGTTAATGTTATATTTTGTTATAAAATTTTTTTTATTGGTATTTTGATTTTATGTATAGAGTTTTTAATTAAAAGAAATAAAAAAATTATTCTTTCTTCTTTTTTTTTTTATGGTACATATGATTTTTTTATAGGTTGGACAATAAAAGTATTAACATTTAATTGGTCATGTTATAAAAGCAAATTTTTCTTAATTATTTCAATAACTTACTTATATAGTAAGCATATTAGCATTTAAAAGAATTTTTTTTTTACTTTAATTCTTGAGCATATTAGGAAAATCCACAATACTTTCTTGGAAGATATTTCTTTTAATTTTTAACGCAAACTAGAGAGTGTATTATGTATATTTCAAGTCTAATAAATATGATAAGAACTTTCTACATTCAAAACCCAGAAATTAAAAAAAAAAAAAGTGTGAACTTTATTCATGAATAAGAAAAATGGCAAATAGGAAGCAGATTTATAAAGATACTAAATTTATTTGGTTAAATGCTAAATTTGATCCCTCAACTTTAGTGAGTTGCACATTTTTGGTCCCTTAATAATTTTTTACACTTTTTTGATCCCTCAACTCTAAGAAATGCATATCGTTAGTCCTTATGTCAATTTAGACCGTTAAGTCCGTCATGTGACATTTTTTATGTTTTTTTTATGACATGGCAAAAACAACATTAAAAAGTACTGATTTGGAATTTTTTTTGATGACGTGTTCTATGCCAACTCATAAATTAAATTTGTTTATGATTTATATTTTTAATAAAAAATAAAAAAGTTCGACTCACCTTCTCCCTTTCTTTTTTTTTTTCTTCTTTCTTCCTCTTCTTTCTTCTTCTTCTTCCTTTGTCGCTGGATCCCATCTAGGTTCCTCGAACCCAGATCCGGTGAACCCAGCTCCACTTCTTTTTTTTTTTTTGTTATATGTTTGTTTGAAGAGATTTTTATGTAAATTACAGGTTGTGAGGGATTTTTGAAATCCTTTTCTTCATATTTCTTAAGCATAAAAGCAGTGATTAATGGGTAAAGAAGCAATTCTTATGGGTTTTCATTTGTTTGGCTAGAAGGGTGTTTGGATGCTGAGAAAATGTTTTCTGTTTGGATGCTGAGAAAATGTTTTCTATTTGAACATGGTAAAATGTTATGTCCGTGTCATTACTTTTTTAAATTTTAAGCTCCACATTATCAAAAAAAATATAAAAAATACCACATGTGCAGAGTTAACGGCCGAAATTAACAAAAAGACTAACGATGTGCATTTGTTAGAGTTGAGAGATCAAAAAAATGCAAAAAATTGTTAAGGGATCAAAAATGTGTATTTCTTAAAATTGAGGGACCAAATTTAGCATTTAACCAATTTATTTCATATCCTATACCAAATAATTAAAAAGCAAAACATTTATGTATTCAAGAAAATAGAAAAAATCACAAAAGTTGAAGACCCAAAAATTGGTGCAGATTTTCACAACGGAACTGG
>BPVZ01000181.1:52544-63635 GCA_020521535.1 Rubroshorea leprosula | reverse complement strand
CTTGTAAGTAAAATAAATTATATAATTAGTCATAACAACTCGTATAAATAATAAACCCTAAATTAAACACATAATACACATAACAATGACAACTTGTACAAGACCTCTATTTTACCTCTTCTTTTCCTAAGTCAAGTACATAAATACATATATGCAAGTTATTTGACACTTGTTAAATTAAATATCAAATATAAGTATTTAAATAAGTACGAATCTTAAAAATTTATACCTAAAAATTTTTAAGTAAAATAACTAATATAGTTCATATCCAATCTATATCCGAAAATATGCACCCATACTTGCAACAAAAGAGTGCTACTTTTATTTTTTTATTTTTTTATTTTTTGCCCAAATGTAAATAGTGCTTCCACTCCGTCTCAATTTAATTGTCTTATAAACTCTTTGTCTATAATTTTAAATAATTTTTTTGGCATGATATACCAACAGTGAATGAAATTCTTTTTTAAAACAAAATTAGTTCAAAATATTAAAAAAAATTTAATTACAAGTCATATATTACATAAAAATATTACTTACAATGACCTATAAAAATTTTGCAAACAATTAATTTGAGGTGGAGGTAATACTAAATCGTAAAAGACAATAAAGAATTCCAGTCATGGCATTAACCACTGGGACTCGAGTGATCAAGAATGAAAGAGAAAATTAGACTGAAATAATTACTAATCACATAATTTCTACACTGAATCTTTGATGTAATTTCAGCGAAAAGTCTTTTTCCCATCTATGGGGCATGACCATATCTTGGGTTGTTGATTCGTAGTTGTAGTACTCTTTTAGGTATTTTTTTTTCAAATAATAGATATTTTTTAAAATTTATTTTTATATTAAAAATTTAAAGATAACTTATTGTTTTATCTATATTATTTTTAAAAAATAAATAAAAATAAGAAATTTTTTATAACAAAATCAATAATTAAAATCAAAGATAATATTAAGGTTAAAATAGGAAGAAATATTTGTCTTTTTTAATGAAAAATGATTTAAAAATAAATTTTTTTGTATCATTTTTTAATATAACTTTATATATCATTTAAATAATTAATTTTTTTAATTCATTTAAAACCTATGATATTAAGTGCATATATTCATTTAATGATATTTAAAAGTTATATAAAAAAGTTAGGTAAAAAAATTGTATCTATATTATTGTCTCTCCCTTAAAATGTATAAAAAAAATTAGTATTATTTTGAGACGAGAATACTATTTGTTTTAGTTTTTAATATTTTAAATATATGTAAAATCTGTTATGAAAAGTATTTCTCAGTTAAATTTTTAAAAAATTAAAAAAATTCAAAACTTACCTTATTTCACTAAATTTTTTTTAGAAGACTAACTTATTTTTAAAGTAAAGATGAAATGATATTAATCTTTTTCTTGTGGTGCCTTAACTAGACAATTAGTTTTAAAATAATGATAAATAAAAGTAAAATTTAAGTTATATAATTTAAAATGTTAATAAATAAATTTTATATTATTTAATAATTAATTTTTTTATTTTATTAAAATTTATACATAATATTATATGTATTAACTCATTTAATAACATAATTTATATCGTATTATTGATATCAAATTTTAGTTTTCAAAATTTTCTCTTAATTTTTTCAATGTCCAACTTATATATATTAATATTATATATTTTTTAATTTATATTTTTATATATTTCTGGATTTAACAAAAAGAGGCTAAAGTATTGTATTCACAAACAACGACGTAAGCCGCCAAACTAACCCATTTTCGCACATAAAGCCCTAAACTATTTTTTATCCTTACAAGCCCCTAAACTTAGGGATATAAGCAACCCTTGTTAACGGTTTCGACTTTCGATACCACTCGTTTAAAATCTGATCATAGCAGTAAAAGAAAATAGTTAAATAATAGTTTAGTCAATATACTTTTCAAATTTTAAATAAAATTAATCCATACACTTAAACAAACTTTACTAAAAAATTTGAGAAAGAAAAAAGTATCGATCGTATTAGCAGACATTCCAAAACCCCACCATAGTTTTCATCTTTCAAAAAATCCATTAAACATAATTTTCCAAATTTCTCCCCAACTCATCTCAAAAATCAAAATGAAAAATTAGAAAGGCAAGAGTGTCATGATATATATTTCAATATTCTTCTTTTCTTTAATGTGAGGAAGTACGATTTTATATTGATCTAATTGTGAGAGGAACACTACGTAAAACTGAAATGAAATCTATTTATGAATTAGGTAAGGACAAATTTTTAAATATTTTTTAAATAATTTAAGTTCTTAAAGATTTCATAACTAGGGGGCGAAATAAAAATTAGTTGAGCCTAGCTTCTTGCCTATATTTATAGATAATATGTGAATGAAACTCAATTGTAACTCTCAATAATTTTTATTTATTTATTTAATAATTAAATATGAAATCTCATTTATTAATATTTTGATTGGAAAAATGTAATCCCATGGATTACATTTCAAGAGCTACCATTAATTATATATATTTTGATCTCTAAATTTTTTAAAAAGAACTAATTGAATAACAAAAATTTATTTTACTACAACTTTTTTTTTTTTTCTGGTTGATTTTGAGATGCGTTGGAAATACGATGTTGAGCAGATTTATTGAGACTTGTGACGTGGAAGCCATGATGAGAATTGGTTTATATATATATATCATAAGATTATTTATTCTTTTTATTTCTTGTTTTAAATTTTTTAATAAATTTAGATAAAAATGAAGGAACTAATTTTTGTTAAATTTGAAAGTATGTGGACTAAACTATAATTTAACCATTTTCTTTGACCGCTCAGATTTTTTTAGGTTAAATGTCAATTTTGGTCCCTCAACTTTAAGATTTTGTATAATTTTTATCTTTGAACTTTTTTGAACTTTTTTTATCCATTAACTATGAAAAATGCACTTTTTTAATCATTCCGATAGTTAATCCGTTAAATTCATTTGAATTTACAAATTTTTAGTCCCTCAGCTTCTAATATATGCACATTTTTCATAAAGTTGAGGGACTAAAAATGTGTAGATTTAAATAGACTTAACGAATTAATTGACAAAAAAATTAAAAAAGTGCATTTTTTTTGTAGTTAAGGACAAAAAAAGTGTAAAAAAAAGTTGAGAGATGAAAATTGTGTAAAACCTTAAATCAAGGGACTAAATTAACATTTAACCATTTTTTACGGAAACTAACGGAACCGTTAGCAAAGGGTTTCCTTCTGGCATAAATAGAAGAAGGGCTTATGAGTCTAAAAATATAGTTTTGGGGCTCGTAAGATTTGCCACTATAAATTTATAATATCATTGTGCAACCAAAATTAAAAATTATCCATTCATCAAAAGAAATAAAAATAAAATCATCTGTTATCAAAGGAAAAAAAAAAAAAAATCTTCTAAACATCTGACCTTTCACAAAATATTGAATCCATAATCATGATGACCAAAAATTTCCTTGATTGGTAAAAAGAGAAGGGATTTTCATGAACTATAGGCATCTCCAAGAATTGAAAGCCATTTTTCAAACTTTTCCCATCTTCACGTTGCACAACAGTAGCACAAGACTTGTAAAAGCTGTATTATTATCATGGTGGGGCAAAAGGACAATGAAAGCACTAATTAAATTGACTTTAAAGCACCAAGGACCAAAAAGACATCCAACTCTTGGCAAACGCGCTCGAGTGATCATGATCGAAATGCAAAAATAGGCTACTTTTAATTACCTACTCGGATTCTTTATCTTTAGTGTAACTTCGAGGAAAGGTGTTTTATTTGCCTATCCATGGGACTATATATTAATGTACAACCAAAATTAAAAATCACATCTCATCTTCCATACAATATTGAAACCATCATTATGAGGGCAACTTTCTGTGCTATGCTTGTTCTAGTTGTTGTATTGTTCTTTGGAGCTGCAGAGTTTTGTTTTGGTCGAAACACGAGCTTTAGCTGTATAGAAAGGGAGAGAGAAGCCCTCTTAAAGTTCAAACTTTGTTTCCATGATCCATTGCATATGTTGTCTTCTTGGAAAGGCAATAACTATTGTGAATGGAAAGGAGTAGGCTGTGACAAAAATAGCAGATATGTTGTCACGCTTCAACTCAGGGGATCAATATCTTATCAACAGCCTCAATTGTACTTAATTGACAATGTAGATAAGGTTGTTTCAAGTTTGCTCAAGCTCAGATACTTGGAACACTTGGACTTGAGCGGAAATAATTTCAATGGTAATCTTATTCCACCCTCCTTTGGCTTGATGAAGCAGTTGAGGTACCTAAATCTCTCTGATGTGCAGTTCACAGGAAGAATTCCTGGTGAACTTGGAAATCTTACAAGAGTTCGTGTTCTTGATCTTTCTCAATATTATTATGGGAGATTGAAGGTTGATGATGACATTCAGTGGATTTCTCGTCTCTCCTCTTTGCAACAACTTGATATGAGTGGAGTAAATTTAAGCCATGCATCATTAAACTTGTTCCAGGTACTTGGCATGCTTTCTTCATTATCATGGTTGAGTCTGTCAGATTGCAGTCTAAAATATTCTCACCTACTATCTCGCAACCATCCCCTTAATTTTACATTTTTTGGAAATATTCAGCACTTTGATATTTCATTGAACTCTTTTAATGGTCCATTGCCTATTTTTCTCCAAAACATGACTTCATTGGCATTTCTTGATATGAGTGGAGTAAATCTAAACCTTGGATCGTCAAACTTGTTTCAAGTACTTGGCATGCTTCCTTCATTGTCATGGTTAAGTCTAGCAAACTGTAGTCTTGAAAATTCTCACTTACCATCTCACAGCCATCCCCTAAATTTTACATTTCTTGGCAATATTCAACACTTTGATCTTTCATTGAACTTTTTTCAAGGTCCAATATCTATATTTCTCCAAAACATGACTTCCTTGATTTTTCTTAGTCTTTTTAATAATCAATTGAGTGGGAGCATTCCAAATAGCATCGGACAACTTTCTAAATTGGAGAACATAGTGCTTTTTGGTAATCAATTGAGTGGGAGTATTCCAGATAGTATCAAGCAACTTTCCAAGTTAGAGAGTATAGATCTTTCTGAAAATCAATTGAGTGGGAGTATTCCAAGTAGCATCGGGCAACTTTCTAAGTTAAAGATCATAGCTTTTTCTAGCAATCAATTGAGTGGGAGTATTCCAAATAGCATTGGGCAACTTTCTAAGTTAGAGAGTATAGATCTTCATGGCAATCAATTGAGTGGGAGAATTCCAGATAGCATTGGGCAACTTTCTAAGTCAGAGAGCATATATCTTTCTAGCAATCAATTGAGCGGGAGTATTCCAGATAGCATCGGGCAGCTTTCTAAGTTAGAGAGCATAGATCTTTCTGGTAATCAATTGAGTGGGAGTATTCCAGATAGCATCGGACAACTTTCTAAGTTAGAAAGCATAGATCTTTTTGGCAATCAATTGACTGGGAGTATTCCAGATAGCATTGGGCAACTTTCTAAGTTAAAGAGCATAGATATTTCTGGCAATCAATTGAGTGGGATTATTCTAGACAGCATTGGGCAACTTTCTAAGTTAGAGAGCATACATCTTTCTAGCAATCCATTTGGAATAGGATTTCCTAAATGGCTTCTATTGCAAAAGACAATAATCACGATTGAACTCTCTAATGCTAGCATCTTAGGTCCTCTTCCAGAAAACATCAGTCATATGCTGCCAATGTTGCAAGGATTAAATCTTGCAAATAACCTCATGAATAGTTCAATTCCAAAGTCGCTATGCAATTCAAAATCTTTGATGTATCTTGATCTCTCAAACAATATGTTTTCCGGAAGTATTCCTAATTGTTGGGGAAATGATCAATTGTTCAATTCTATTGATCTATCTTCTAACAATCTCTCAGGTTTATTTCCGAGCACAATGGGGCGGCTTTCTTCTTTACTTGTACTACACTTGAACAACAATAATCTCCATGGGGAACTACATGTGGCCTTGCAAAACTTCACTTCTTTAGTGATTTTGGATTTGGGAGAAAATAAATTTTTTGGAAATTTAACAAGCATTGTAGGGGGCGAGATCAGCAACCACTCTTTAAAAATTCTCCGACTACGAAAAAATTTGGTTTCTGGTTATATTCCTTTGGAATTATGCTCTTTCTCTCAATTACAAATTTTGGATCTTGCAGATAATAATCTGATAGGAAGGATTCCTCCTTGTTTTGGAAAGTTTCCAATTATGGTGAATGCAACACAATTAAGCAATAGAATTGATCAGAGATATTGGTATTGGCCGCATTTGATGGTGGTTGTAAAAGGGAGATACATTGAGTATATACAAAAACCCCTAAGATTTGAAAGCAGTATAGATCTTTCGAGTAACAATCTAATAGAATCCATACCAGAGGAGCTAATTGTCCTTAAAGATTTGCACAATTTGAATTTGTCTTGGAATCATCTCTCAGGAAAGATCCCTGAAAAAATTGGACAAATGGAGAATTTGGAATCTCTCGATTTATCCCAGAATGGTCTCTCAGGAATGATCCCGAAGAGCATGTCAGGTTTAACCAAGTTAAGCCACCTCAACTTGTCCTACAACAACTTTTCAGGGCCAATTCCAACAGGCTATCAACTCCAAACACTCGAAGATCCAACCATTTACATTGGCAATCCTCAACTTTGTGGAGCACCACTCCTGAAGAAATGCTTAAATGATGCGTTGCCTCCGACAAGCTCCAACTTCAAGGATAACAATGAAGGTGCACTTACAAGAATGTGGTTTTACATTATCGTGATGTCAGGCTTTGCAACTGGATTCTGGGGAGTCGTGGGAACTTTGATTTTTGTGAAAAGCTGGAGATATGCTTATTTTCAATGGGTGGATGATGTCAAACATTGGATCCTTGTGGTTATTGCACTGATGGTGGAACAATTCAAGAAGATGTTTAATGGCAACCTAGATGATTAGTGAGTTATATATAGAGTATGTTGTTGCTATATTTGTTACTGAACCAATTGGACAACCCCACATTGTAGGGTGTGGTGTCTAGTCTAACTTTGAATGTGCCAACATTGAATGGGCCAATTTTAAATAAAGACATAAATATTAAGGTTTGTAAAGTTTTCAATAATGTAACATAGGCTTAGTTCTAAAGGTTTCACAAAAATAAAAATTCATAAGTTCAAATAGAAAATAGAGAATTTTATGCAAGGCTTTTAGATTGCATGGATTTCTATCTTTCTAGTTTAGTTAAAAAAAGTAGAGAGAGAGAGAGAGAGAGAGAGAGAGAGAGAGAGATATATATGAAAGAATGAGATAGGAAGAATAGCTTTGCTGAGTATACAATAATAGCAAAATAAAATCCTCACATATTCATAGGCAAAGTTTGGAACTTTAAATCTCACACAATCAAATTTCTATAATGCATCTCTTACATGAAATTCCCAGGTCTTCAATATTTCCTAAGACACATTTTCACATTGCATAAGGCATATCAACCACAGCCTCATAAAACATTGTCAAGGCTAAATAGTGAAGTCCGTTATATTTGTTCAACCTTAAAGAGCTTACTGATTTCCTATAATAGAAAATGAAACACAACTAATCATTTGTTGTTTTTAATTTCAGGGTATTTTGCTCTTATAGTCACCAAACTTAAACATAACTTTCATTTTAATCACTCGTCCTTCAGATTTGTAAATTTAGTCACCAAACTTAGTTTTAAAGCGAAACCGTTGGTCATTAACCATTAATGCCCTTATTCCGTTAAGTTTTTCTATGGTGTGGCACCATGTAGACTCCAAATGGTCTAAGAGAATTACTTTTCAAACAATAAACTTTAAATGCTTTATAATTAAGTCTAAAATTGAGTCCATCAATAACTAAATTTAGTGAAATGAGCCATAATATGTGTTAGAATACAATTTTTTTTGGTATGTGTTAAAATACATTTATAAAATCAGTTTATTAAGATACCATTGTAACTATTTAATCAAAGATTAGAACCTTAATTTCGTTACTTTTGTTTAAATTTGAATGGTTATGGTGTCTTTCAAGGCTGTTTGTATGCAACTAGAGACTAATCAAACTTTAAAACCTTAGTTTCATCATTAAAATTATGTGGAATCCACTATCCATTTCCAAGTAAAAGAAAATTTATCAGTCATTTGCAATGCATTTAATGGTTATCAAGCAATATTATAATTATTTAACTTTTTGTGATCAAATTATGAATAACATATTCACACAATTATAATTAATTAAATGCTATATTATATTGCAATGTGATGTGTCATTATATTACTTGTGTTTAAAATAACTACTTGTGTGTTTTTTTTTTTTTTTAAATAGCTGAAATAATTGCTTGTGTAATTATATCGTGTTGCATTTTAAGCTTATAACATGATGTGTCATTATATTTAGCCTTTTTAACTTAGAGGTCCACTTGAGATATTGTATATTTTCACTTATTTAATTACATATTATACTTATTTAATGCCACATCATAATTGTAAATTTACGATTTTACATGACGTTGTAACCTTAGTATTGTCGTTAGTTTTTTTTAATTAACTAAGGTTTATGTACCATTTTGGTCCCTCAACTTTTCACTTTGGCACCAAAATTGTCCCTCAGCATTAAAAAGTACTAAAATTATCCTTGAACTTTCATTTTTGGTACCAAAATGGTCCTTCCGTCAATTAAATGCTAGGTGGCTCGTTAAGATGCCACAAAATCACTGGCTTTTTTGATTTTTAATGACGTGTGAATCCAGCAAAGACATTTTTGACACCTTGGCATTTTTACACGTCAGATTGCTTCCCCACTTTTCAGATTCACTTTTTGTGGGGCCCACATGAGATTTATATTATATTGTTTTTTCCCTCAGTTTCAATTGGGTTCCCCACCCACAGCTAACTCTCTCTCTTTCTTCCATGACCTGTGAAACCCTAGAATCCTTTTTCTTCTTCTTTCTTTGCCAAACATAATCCCCAACAAGATTTATGGAGGCTAGTTCTTCTTCATGAAGTGTGGGTTTTTCTTCATGAAGTGTGGATTCGATCGGATCTGGACAGTTTAGGTGCGAGTGTGGGTTACCTGTTGCTGTCGAAACTGCATTCACTTACCAAAATATGGGAATGAGGTTTCGTTGTTGTCTAAAGATAACGGTAAGATAAAAAGCAGATTTCTGGGTTTTTGTTCATAGTTTTAAGTTTATTTAAGGTTTGATTTAACAGTTGATTGTATTAGGGTCAATGCCCATATTTCCATTTCTTACCTAGTGAGGAAAGAATCGAGGGAAGAGCTAGGGATTTACTACTGATATATAAATATAGGGAATCCAGAAATCTGAAGGAGAAAGAAAGAATCGAGAAAGAGAATGGTGAGCTGAAGTTGGAAAAGGGAAACTTGATGCAGGAAAAGGAAGATTTGATGAAGGAAAATGCCAAATTGTTGCAGGAAAATGAACTCATGAAGACACAAAGTAGATTAATGGATAGAAAGATAAGGATGCTGGAGAAGAAAGTGAAGAAGGTAGAGATGAGAAGCTCTCAAGCAGCCATAATTAGTCAATTTGTCTGCTTGGTGTTTTTTATTGTTATGGCAGTGATTGTTAGGTTGTTTGTACTTAGGAAGTGAATGAGATGTAGAATGTTGTATGTACTGAAACCAGATGGTAATGGTAATGATATCTTGTGAATTTCATCTCATCTCCAAAAGTGTTATTTTCCAAAAATGTGATGAAATGTGGTTGCTGCAATGTGTATGGGAAATTTAATGCATATTTTCCAAATGTTGGGTAGTAAGTGCATAAAACCAAACATGCAAGATACACATAAATTACCAAAAAAACAAAGATTAGATACACATAGTACAAAGTATCAGGCAATGCTTACATACAAAAAATCTCTCATTTTTAGTGTCAAGTATCAAGCATACACCAAAAACTAGCTTGCCAATCAATTGTCTCATATTTGCCAAACACAAGCCAAACACAAGCACAAAGCAAAATATACTACCAACTGTCTAGTATTAAACAAACATACTGCAACAACTTCCTTTTTTATTGGTTTGACCTATTACCAACACTTTTTGCCCTATGTCTTGGTGGTTCTTTTGCAGTTGTCTTCACTCTTTTTTTAGGTTGCTGCGGAGTTTCTACAGTGGCATGTGGTGTAGCTGCAGGGGGATTCGCAGTTGCTGATTCTGAACTCCTTTGCCCCTAATAAATTTTACATAAATTATCAATCTGATCTTAGATAAATTAAGGTGTGCATTAACTATATTTTTTAGGGACTAACCTTCTTGTTTTGCCTTTTTGCAGGTCTCTAAACTCTATTTTTTGGTTGCTAGACAGTTGCTGGATTGGTATTCTCTTCATTCTGATTCTGCACAGACATTGGATCATTGACAGGCGTTGGGTTCACCACTTGACTCAAAGGAATTTGAGAATCCTGAAAAAAAAAATGGTGCATGGTTTATTACACAATAGTCCAACAGTTTGTACAAGCATATTCTTAAACAATAAAAAAAAAGAAATTGCAAAAAGTTACATCATTTTCAGTGACTATTGTGGGATGTTGGGAATCTTCAATAGGAACTTGCTCTTCACTTGCATTGGCATTTTTAGGTTGAGGGGCCTACAACAAGTTAAAATATATCTCAATTAAACCTCCTGTCATGTACACTGTAAATTAAAATTAAAACTTACAGTGGTGGGTCCTTGTGCTTTGCATTTTCTTGAATTGTGTCCTTTTTGGAAACACTTTTGACAGGTCATTTGTCTCCCTTTTCGACTCATGTTAGTGTGGCCTTCCCATTCTTCCAAAACCCTCTTCCCTTTTGGCCTTCCTGGCATTTTCCTGGCTGGTGGGGGTTGAACATGTGGCATGCCAGTTTTCTCCCATGGATTCATCCCTTCAGTTACAAGTACAGCATACTCATAAGCAGCTTTAAACTTCTCCTTTCTATACTAATATGATACATAATCTTCTGCTTTTTCCTTCCTAGCGTTAATAGCTACCATGGCATGCCTACAAGGGATTCCAATGAGATCCCATTCCCTGCATGTGCACTTTCTTTCATCCACATTAACCATGTATA
>BPVZ01000181.1:21991-32607 GCA_020521535.1 Rubroshorea leprosula | reverse complement strand
ATTAATATTATAAAAAATACTCTTAAAAATCCAAATCTTAATTTAATACTAATTTTTGCCCCCCTCCCCAATTGATTTTTCTGGCTCCGTCCCTGGTGGGAGCAACAAGAAGTACCCAACAATAATTGCTTGGAGGCTAGGGACTTGAGCTTAACTTAACAATAACTTCTTCGTCTTCCTTCCATTTTTTTTTTTAAAGGGGGACGACTCCCGTAGACTGCGTTTTCGTTTCGTTTCTCATTGGATTAAATTATTATTTTGGTTTCTCAGCTTCAAGTTTTAGATTAAGTTGATCCTTAAACTTCAAAAATTACCAAATTCATCCTCAAACTTTAATTTTCTATTAACAACTTGGTCCTTCCATTAGTTAAATGCTGACATGGATGGTTAAGTGATTTTGTAATAGAAAATTTTAAACTTAAAGTATTACATGAGAATTTTGAATTCATTTTATTATTGAGAAGACGGATATTTTTTTTTCCATGTATGACTTTTCTTTATAAAGTTTGATAGTAATTAGTTAATACTAATGCTAATTATTATTTTATCCACTCACTTCAAAATTATGAGTCTACTAAAGCTACTTCAATTATTGTCTTACCTTAATTATCTTTTTAATGTATAATTATTATAACTTTTTTAATAAATTAAATTAAATACAATGAAACTCATACTTAATTAATCATTCACCTCTCTTTCTTCTCCAACAGATCCTTCTCTCTTCTCTTTGTCTCTCACATTATCGCAATGAAAATGACTTTAATCACCCAAAAAACAAACATAAAATTAGTCTGATTTTAATTGTACTAAAGAAAGTAATCCTAAACTTATAATGAAAATGACTTTAATCACCCCTCTCTTAGAAAACGCAATAACTGCCATCGGAGACTCTGGTAAACTTCCTCTGAAAAGGCCTTTACTTAACGAAATATCTCTCTATTTCCTCAATGCTCAAAATCTCTCCTAGATTTTTCGTTCGATTCCCGACAACTTCTGTGTGCCTCATCACTGTTCCTCAACTCAACCGCAGAAATCAAGGTCGGTCGTCGTAAATGAGCGCAAGGAAACGATCTGGACTTTGATTGAGGCCTTCTTTTCAAATTTTCTGGAGGAAAGAAAGCTAGCTTTTAGTCTCTTTTTAATCCATTTTCTCGGTAACCAAACTTAAGACATCTTTTGATTGAGTTTTAATATGCATGAAGTTGAGTTACTTTTCTTTTAGTTATAGATTTTTTTTTATCAGCAAACAAAAATAAATATATCATTTGAGGGAGTACAAGGGTTACTCCAACCCATATACAAAGATAAATCCTATTCTTGGCATTAACAGACCAAACCCATCACCCCAAAATAAGAAAGATGACCGGGACAGTAACACATGAATGCCTACATGCAGAACTCAAAGTAAACGATGATGCAGCTTTTGGAAACTCTTCAACATCTTCTTATACCGATTAACAGCTATGGCACACTCAATTGGGTTCATCTGCCACTCATACAAAGAAAAAGCACAACCATGCACCTTATTTTTAATCCAAAAAAAAGACTTCATTTGTACCTTATCCAACAAACACTCCTGCATACTCTCATAATTCTTAAATACACAAGCATTCCTCCAATACCAAAGATACCATGCAACAACAAGAAAAACACATGCACCCAACTCCTTCCCTATAATTCTACCCAAATCAAAGAAGAAAAATTATGCCACTCCCCTGACGGTATTCAACATGACAGTTTCAATGCGCCACCAATTCCGCACCTTAACCCAAACTAACCAAGCTTCCCTGTAAGTACAAAATAGATGATCAACCTCCTCCACCACCTCATGACACAAACCACAAAAAGAACCCTCTTGCTACACCAACACACCCCGTTTTTATAAGTTCCATTTTGTTGGCAGCCAATCAAGACATAACCTCCACCCAAAAAAGCTAACTTTCAAAGGCACAAGCCTGCACCAAATAAACCTACACAATTGGGAATCTAGATGACACTCCTCAGGAGATAAAAATTCATAAGCTGTCCTCACCAAATATTTACCTCCTCGATCATGTACCTAAGTCCAAACATCCTCCCTGCCTTTCTTTAATTGTACACAATCCACAACCCCCCACAAAACCTCCTCTTCATCCTTTTCACGCCCCATTCTCCCCCTTCTCCACACCATATTCCACTGCCACCTATCCCCTTCCCATTGCCCCATATCACTAACCGAGCCTTCCTTATTCACAGCCAAGGCATACAATCTGGGACATAAATCCCTTAAGGATTTATCTCCCACCCATTTCTCCCTCCAAAACCCCACCCTACTACCACACCCCACCTCCCATCTAAACCCATTCCCCAACATATTCCTCAGCCTAATTGATTTCCCCCCAATACTGATAATATCTTTCCACAATTTTGACACTCTTAAATTATCAATTGCTGTTAAATCCACCTCCCAATGACCCTCATAATATTTGTCCCTTACTACCCGCTTCCACAAACTCCCCACACCATCAGCAAACCAAAACCACCACTTCCCCAATAATGCCCAATTTTTCCTTCGCAAATCCGACACCCCTAAACCTCCATGCGCCTTATTACCACAAACAATATCCCACTTAACCCATGGAATTTTCCTATTCAAACCAGCCCCACCCCACAGAAACCCCCTTTGGATAGAGACCAATTCAGAAACCACAGAACTAGGTAATAAAACTAGAGACATGTAAAAAATGGGTAAAGTAGAGAGTACCGAATTAAGCAAAGTGATGCGGCCGCCAAAAGACAACGAAGCAGACTTCCAGACGGCAAGTTTGGCACGAAACTTATTTACCATTGGTTCCCACTGTTTTTTGCTCCAAGATTTACCACCAACAGGGAGACCCAAATACATGAAAGGTGTTTTCCCAACACCACACCATAAAGAACAAGCCATCCCATTCAACCACCTTGTCGATACATTATAGCCATAGACACTACTTTTACCAAAATTAATCTGCAACCCCGACATCAACTCAAACCATCGTAACACTGTTTTAACCATAAAGACATTCTCCCCATCAGCTTTACCCAGAATCACTGTATCGTCGGCAAACTGTAGCAAAGATACAACCAAACCCCTCTTCCTAACTTCCACACCCTTAAACAACCCCTCCGACTCAGATTTTCGAAGTAACTCATGTAAACCCTCACCAACCATCAAAAACAGAAAAGGAGACAAAGGGTCACCATACCGTAATCCTTTTCCAATCTCAAACTCCTTAGTCGAACTGCCATTAACTAAGACTGACACCCTTGCGGTTGATAAGCACTCCATAATCCATCCTCTCCACTTAGACCCAAACCCAAACCTTTCCATCATCCAATCCAAAAATGCCCAATCAACACAATCATATGCTTTCGCAAAATCAGCTTTGAAAACAAAGCCTTTTGTTTACTCTTCTTAATTTCATCAACAACTTCATGTAAAGCTAACACACTATCCGCCAGTTGACGACCCCCCAAAAATGCAGATTGAGTCTCGCTAATAAACTCCGACATCACAAGCTTAAGTCTATTAGCTAACTCCTTAGCCAATAACTTATATACACACCCAATTAGACTAATAGGACGAGAATCCTTCAATTCTGTAGGGTTATGCTTCTTAGGGATCAGAGTCAAAAGGAAGAGTTTAAACCTCTTACTAACCTACCATTCCGATGAAATTCATTGAAGAAACTCACGAAGTCCTCCTTTACAACGCTCTAGACAAACTTGAGGAAGTTGAAATTATAACCATCCGGACCATGTGCTTTAGTCCCTTCACAACATCTTAACCCATCTTCAATCTCTTCCGTTGAGAATGGTCTCTCCAACCACTCTTTTTTCTCCGCAGATATTTGCCGAAAACTTACACCAGCTAGCTTGGGTCTGTTCCATACTTCACCTTGAAACAAAGTAGAGAAATATTTGGCTACTTCCCTCTTAACCATTTTAGGCTCCTCCACCAATCTACCGTCACACGAGAGCCCTAGTATATTGTTCTAAGCCCTCCTGCCATTAGCAATCTTGTGAAAGAATCTGGTGTTCACATCTCCCAACCACGCCCAATTACATCTCGATTTTTGCCTCAATATAACTTCCTTCTTGCGTAAAACATCCCATATTTCTTGAACTCCTTCTTGTCGTTGGCTCACCTTAAACTCCTCCAGCTCAAAATCTTCATTCCTCCTGTCAATCTTTTCTACCTTTGCTGATGCCTTTTCAAGTTGAGCCTCCACATCCCCGAACACATCCCTATTCCATCCTTTCAAAAATTCCTTCAACAACTTTAACTTTTGTTTACAACGATAGCCGGCATAACCTTCAACCTCCATCCTTCGCCACTTGCCTTCTACTGCCTTTTTAAAATCTGGATGCTACTGCCAAGCATCTAAAACTCTAAATGGCTTTGGACCCCAATTTGCATTACTTGATTTCAAGATAACAGCACAGTGATCGGAAACAGTCCGTTTCAACCCCTGCTGCACCCACTCGCACCCCAAACTATACATCTCCTCTGTCATCAGAAATCTATCCAACCGACTCATAGAAGAACCATCCGGTCGGTACCATGTAAAACGTCTATTCGCCAATCTGATATCAACCAATCCTGATGACTCGATAAAGACATTAAACTCCTCCATCTCTGGGCATTCTCCAGTTCTTCCTCTCCTTTCTTCAGGACATCTAACAGCATTAAAATCCCCTGCTATCATCCAGCACCCTCCCTTTTTCCATAACCATATTACCCAACTCATCCCATAGCCTCACTTTTTTATGCCTATCTTGTGGAGCATACACATTCACAAAATGGCATAACACCTTTTCTGGACCCCAAACCCCATCAATACCCAGAAAACCATCTCCAACAAACTCCCTTAGCTTAACAAAACTAACATTATTCCAAACACACATCAAAGCCCCTGAAGCACCAATTGACTCCTTCATAACCCAGTCACAATCATCTGAATACCACAACCCCCTACACACGCTCCCATCCACTTCCTGCATTTTAGTCTCTTGCAAGAACAAAAAGTCTAGCCTCTCTTTTCTTACCACTTTTCCTACCTCCTTCCTTTTCATCGAACCCCCCAATCCTCTAACATTAAAGGACAAGCACTTCATATATGTGAATAAAAGCACGCATACACCCGCGCACCCCTTGCAAACATCAAGCTTCGTCCCTACCCTACACCTGCTCAACCATCGGTTCCTCTAACTGTAATAATCTGGACTAAACCTCTTCTTCATTCCCTAGAATCTAAACACCCAGCCTTTTCCCCACACTAATCATCTTTCTAACCTCTAGTAAATTCATTTCCCTCTAAATCACCCTATTTCTATTAGCTATGCACCCATCCGAAAGCGAAATACTTTCACCTACCTTCATCGGTGCCTCCTGTTGAGCCTGCTTCCATCTGTGTTGTCTCTGCTTGGTCCTCGCCGTGACCCATTGAGTGCTCTTGTCACCGATTTCTGCCTCATTTTGCGGATAACACTCCAAAAGATGCTTCCTCCTTTTTCCCGTCGCTCCCCTATTTTCCAGATTTAGAACAGGGGTCAAGACATGCTCATGCTCTGCTGCAAGCCTTATGGCATTATCGACCCTAGTCCTCTTTGGAGACAAATTTGCATCGGGCCCATAGGCCTCATCAAGCCTAGGCCGCTTATTCACTAGCTCGTTACATTCAATAGGCCCACTATGCCCATCTGCAATATCATCCGTTTCAGATAACATACATTCACTGCCTTCCGTTACAAAGATTCTGTTTGAATTTGAATCAGCTTCCTTCTCCAGCATTTCTTCATAAAAAATATCCTCATTCCCTCCACTTTTTGCGACATGAATCAAGTCAACATCCTCACTACCGTTAGGCAGTATTGAACATTTCGAATCAGTTTCCAAATCGCATTGCCTATCGCCGTCCGACAGCCACCAATCGGGATCGAAGCGCCATTCTTCCTCTATCAACCCTACTTCATACACCTGGTTCTCCACTTTCAGGTTTACAATTCGGATGATCTTACCCTTTTCAGAGCAAAGGATTAACACCCTACCATCACCCAAGATAATTTTATTTGAAGTATCTTCATGAATCCAAACCACTTCTCCCATTAACTCGCCTAACATTTGGAAGCATCTATCGCACCATGCATTGAGCGGGATTCTAGAAATACGTAGCCACACCAGTCTACAACTTGCTGGACTTGCTAATGTCCATGGTTGTACCGAATCGAACCATAAATCAATCAAGTCTTTATTGTGCTGTGTATAATCAGCCAAGCACCTTGCCACTTGTTCTGTTAATAGCACCCTTTTTCCTTCCAATGGTAATAACGTAATCGCTCCTCCATCCACGTCTAATCGAGCTTGAATGTTAGAAATCAATGATACTGATTTCACCTCAGCAACCATACTTCCTTCAAGCCATTTGGTCTCCTCCTTCATTGGTGCAAACTCAATAGCCTTTTCCTTAGACTGCCCAGAAATGTTCTCCACCATCCCGTGCCTTACAGCATTCTTTACAGGGGATTCAACTGCCTCGTTCTCCACACTTTGCCCTACTTTCTCCTGCAATGCCCCTGCGCTACTAGGAGTCTCCCTGATCTGTGGATGACTCCTTACCACTGCCTGCACATATGAATGCCCCGGTTGAACTAGTCTATCCATTCTATGTTCCTGTTTCCTTTCCTCTAAAACCCTCAGTGCCCTTCTAACCCTTGAGATCTGCCTCCTCCTAGCCTCTACAACTTTAACCCGAACCTTATATGACCCAATCCAGATATCATTAAGCTTCCTCACCATTTCCTGTTCAGACTGCACTCCGGTCATACGTACAAACCCATACCGTTTCCCCCACTTATCTCTTCTCCCAGGCACATAGACATCCACCATGCGTCCATACCTCTGGAAGTGATACCATAAATCCTTTGCGCAACATGTCTCTGGAAAATTGTAGAAGAAAAATGCCTTCCCTGGAACCAGATTATCGAACCCATCCTTAACCTCCCTCCGCCTGTAAGTCTGTCGCCGTCTGGAATCGCTGTCATCTCTGGCCGCCGCACCTCTCACTCGTGCCCTCTCCATTATATCATATTCTTTTAGTTATAGATATTATGAAATTATGAAGATACGGTCAAAGGTTTAACTTCGATGGATTATCTTCATGATATGATCATTTCTAGTTTAAGTTTTCAAAATTAAGACAAAAAAAAAAGAAGAAGAAGGTTCTAAATTCCTATTTAATTTTTAAAATGATATATTTATAGTATTACATGATAGTTTATAGGATAATGCTGTGTGCACCCTCCGGTTCAACACCCGGGGGTGCACACCCTTAATAACCAAACAACTTTAATAACAAAATTACATATTTAACCTTAAAGTCATTTTCCTCTCAATGCCCCTTTTTCTTCTTTTCTCTCCATCTTCCTCTGCCGAATTCTTCTCCTTCCCAAGATCTGCTTCACCCTTTTATATATATATATATATATATTTTTTGGGCTGCTTGGCGATGACGATGATGATGGTGGTGATGGTGACGATGGTGATGGAAAACAGAGGGATCTATGGTTCTGCCCCTCTCCTTCTATTTTGGTGGTGATTGAGGATGGTGATGGAGGTGGAGGTTGTGATGATGATGAGATGCAAGGAGATGGTCTCTGGGTTCTCCAGAGAGAGAGAAAGAAAAAAAAAAGGGGCCTGGGTTCTGGGTTCTGGGTTCTCCAGGAGAACCCAGATCGGGTTCTCCGAGACTGGGTTCTTCCCGGAAAACCCATCTAGGTTCTCCAATGGGTTCTCGAGAGAACCCAGACCTGGGTTCTCTCGAGAACCCGAACGAACAAAAAAAAAAAGAGAAAAAAGGAAAGGTTGGGTTCTCCTGGAGAACCCATGGAGAGCCCAGACCTGGGTTCTTCTCGGAGAACCCAGATGGGTCTTCGATGGGTTCTCTTGAGAACCCGGACGAAAAAAAGAAAAAACAAAAAAGAGAGAGAGGATAAATTTGTAATTTTACATTTAAAATTGTTTGGTTAAGAGGAGTGTGCACCCCAGGTGTTGAACCGGGGTGTACACTAATCATGATCCTAGTTTATAACATGATGTGTTTATTGATTTTTTTTATTTGGCAAACTTATTTAATTGTATATCATAATTGTTTGCATATAATCTAATTAAACAAAACTGATTATGGAAAATTGAACTTTGGCAGGGCTTGATTGGTATACATAAGTGGTTGAAGCTATGAATATCAGGGGAAATAAATTTGTGAGGTTAGCCTCTTTAAGCATTAATTTTAAGTTCTATTTAATTGCGCTGAAGTTTGAATACTAAACTTTTATCTTTTTTGGCTTAAATTTTCATTTGCCAACTTCTAATGATCGCATCAGTTGTGAAATTAAATGTTTTGCTCTCTGGAATTCTTTTGTTTCACCTAGGTTTGAATCAGATAAATCTTTAACTGAGCGTTATGCTGATGCAATTTTTCCAAGGAAAGTTAGAAACTCACTGGCTTCTGTCATGGAAAGTGTCCGGAGAGGGGTTGAGATGGGTTCTCAAAGGATCAAAAGCTTCAGAAAACCTATGAACTCACAGTCTCCCCGGAACAAGTCAGAAAAAGATTCAGGTTTTTGGAAGAAAATTCTTGATCCAAGGGATCTTTCCTTGAAAACTGGAATAAAATATTTCTCCTAGCCTGTATAATTGCTTTGGCACTGGACCCTCTTTTCTTCTACATCCCAGTGGTTGTGAATGACGAAACCCAAAAATGCCTTGACCTGAATAAAAAACTGGCAATCATTGCCTCTGTCCTTCGTACATTCATGGATGCCTTCTATATAATTCACATGATCTTTCAATTCCGAACTGGGTTCATTGCCGCTCCTTCTAGAGTCTTTGGTAGGGGTGAGTTGATTGTTGATCCTTGGGCCATTGCAAAGAGATACTTGTTCACATACTTCATCATCGACGTCCTGTCAATTCTTCCGCTTCCACAGGTTTGTTGCTTCTCTGAAGCAAGTTCCAATTAAGTTCTTCAAGATCATCAAGGAAAAGATTGCAACTTAACAATTCCTGTTACTTTGTGTTCTCTCTCAGCTTGTAACTTTGCATGTCATCCCTTTATTTAAAGACCGGGGGGTTACATTAGTAACGAAGGAGTTGTTGAAATACACTATTATCTGTCAATATGTTCCGAGAATTCTTCGAATTGTTCCCCTTTATATAGAAGTTACGCGAACTTCAGGCATTATCACTGAAACTGCTTGGGCTGGAGCTGCCCTGAATCTATTCCTCTACATGCTAGCCAGCCATGTAAGTGTGTGTGTGTTTATTATTTTTTTTTTCAAAGGGATAGTTTGGATTTCCTTACACTTAAATGTACCGTTCAATTCCAGGTTCTTGGGGCCATCTGGTACATGATTTCAGTAGAAAGATGTAAGGGTAAAGAAAGATGTCTATGGCCCGTGCCCTCGGAATAGGAAGATTTGACTACGACTTCAGTTTTTTCGATCTTCCCTTTTTTTTGCACAGCAGACTTCATACCATTCTTTTTTTTGCACAGCAGCCTTCATACCATTCTTTTTTCCGAGTCTTTCCTTGTTTTTAAATTTCATTGGAAACTTCCCACCAACTCCCCCAAGTTGGCAAAGGAAATACTAGTAAATGCTATCTCCTAAGTCCCTACTTGTTATATTCTTCTTTTACTTTTCCGAGGGAAAATGATAATTAATTTTGATTAATAATATTATTACGATATTTTATTAGACTTTGGTTGATCCAATTACGAATGGCAAGCAGCGGGCATGAACATGACACATATTCTTAATGCATATCTAATGGTCTGTTCCGGCAACAACTGGCAATCCTTTTATCTGTACCATGTCTTGCATGAATTAAATTATTACCCTGTCATGGCCAAAAAAATAAAAAAAAAAGGGGGGAAATAACACTTTTGATGTAATTTTTTATTTCGGTTTGATCAGTTATAATGATTATGAGTGAATTTTTATGCATTTTAAAATTAATTTTTTTAAATATTAATTTTAAGACTTAAATCATGTACTTATTATATAATATGATACTTATTTATTATTAAATTTAACACATGAATTATTAGTGTTTAATTCATATTGTTTGGTTACCAAGAAAAGAATTAAGAACAAACTTAGAGTTTGTTTGGTTTGCCACTTTTTCAGAAAAAAAAAAAAAATCACGATAGTCGATTAAAAATTCAATTGGCTTGGCTTAGGATTTAACTTTCATTGCAAGTAGATTGATATATAATATAATTGATTGTAGAAGGAAATATAATGCATTATAACTACGTTATCTAAAAAGTTTTAACACGTAAATTAAGGTATAATATTATTTTTTTTCGTTAAAAAAAGAAATGCATTATAATCATATCTTTTTTAAAAGTTCTTTTTTTAAGAAAGTGGATATAACTAATTATAAAAAAATAAATTATATTAATATAATTACTTATTTTTTAAAATAATTAATTTTATTGTAAATATATGGTGCGCTTAAAATTGTTATGAAGTATTGTGATTTTGTTTAACTGTGATTGTACTGTATTGTAATTATGGTTGAAAGTTATTTTGGT
>BPVZ01000180.1:340248-352942 GCA_020521535.1 Rubroshorea leprosula | reverse complement strand
GAGGCCCAAATATTTCAGCACAGTCATCGTCTCGTCCCATTGTTTGGGGTAAAACTCTATTTTTAGCCCCTCATCTTATTAAATTTGAAGGTTTTAGTCTCTCACTTTATATTAGTACACTTTTAGCCACTTATCTATTAAAATAGAAGAAAATAGCCCTCACTTTGTAACATTTTGTTAGTTTTATTAGGTGATTGTTAACTATATTAGCTAACTATTAGTTGACTGTTAGTTGTTAAAAACTTTTTTTTCAGTTAAAAAAGCTAACAGAACTAATTTTATAATATTTCGTTAATTTTATTAATTGACTATTAGTTGACTGTTAGTTGATAAAAATCTATTGTCAGCTAATATAATTAATAGTTAGTCTAAATTGAAGGCTATTTTCTTCAATTTTAATAGGTGAGGGGTTAAAATCTATAAATCTAATAAAATGAGAGGTTAAAAATGTCATAGTATAAGGTGAATAATTAAAACCTTCAAACTTAGTAAGATGAGGGGCTAAAGATGGGTTTTTGCCTATTATTTGGACTACAAAACTAAAAGGAAAAGAAAAAGAAAAACTATATTTTATCCCGTAGTGTTACTACGTGTCAAAAAAAAAAAAGTTAAGATCTTTTTTTAGATTTTTTATCTAAGTGGTGTTATAGGAATAATTTTATTTTTCATTTTTTGATATAACTTTCATATATTATTAGATGAATGAATGTATTGAATATCATAAGTTATATATGAATTAAAAGAAATAATCATTTAAATAACATGTATAGATCATAGAAAAAAATTGTTCAAAAATCATTTTCCTTTTTATTTTAATAAAAAAAAATTTAGTTTATTTACTTTAAAAAATTATTTTAGGTCTTTCAAATTTAAGATTTGGGTCTTTTTATTTTTTTTATTTTTTGCATGGCACATTAATTTAATAGAAAATTTAAAATAAAAGGATTAAAAAGAAATTTTTTTAAGTAGAAGACTAAAAAGTGAATTTTTTAGAAATAAAAGGAAAAAAATGCTAAAAATCTTTTTATGGATTCTCTCCCTTGAAATTTTCATTTTCTAACTTATCATGTGTCCAAATATAACGAAGGAAACTAAAATAAGGTCGGATTTTAACTTTAAGGATTAAAAAAGAATTTTCTTAAGCAAAGGGACTAAATGAAATCTTTTATTAAAGTATAGGGACAGAATAGTATTTTTACCAATCAGAAACAATCCCTGAAAATGCTGGCATGATCACGTCCACAGGCCATTTCTTTCTCCTGTTTCTCTCTCCATCACGAATTCCGGGTCATCGGTGTAGGTGGAATCGGAGAAAAAAGGTCTGCCCTTTCCTTTCACCTTTGTATCATATCCACTCCGCTTCCTAATATTTCGCGATTCCAATCCATCGCCTTTTCACCGGAACAGAAGCAATCAGCCTGAGTTCCAAGAGACTTAGAAGGCTTGATTTCTCTGATTCCACCAGAATTCAAAATGCTTCGGGTATCGGCTAGGAGGCTGTGTGCGCTCACCTCATCCTGGAGGCACCACCAGGCCGTCGGGTCTCCCAACCTAATCAACCGCCACGATTCATATTCCCATCCCGATGATTACAGATCCATCGCCTCCTCCTTATTTGCTCCTCACTTTCATCTCCCTTCCAGAGGTTAGGGTTTCTGTATTTCTCAATTATAAATTTATTAGCTTTTGTTGATATCAATTCTGGTTCTTGGCGTCTTCCCACATGTAAAGGTGATGCCTTTTATTGGTATCATACTAGTTTTAACTTGGATTATTTATTGCATTTGAATCAATTAAGCTCACGACTGACTGCTTGAGTTAATAATCTTTTTTGTCAATAATATTAATATTTGTTGGATTCCATGCTTCATTGTTCACTTTAAATGTAATCGTCTTGGTCACAATAATTTATTATTGTTACTACTAATTGAGTTGGTAATCTTTAAGTTACTGGTCATACATACTTTTGAGAATTTCTTATTGCGTGACTGCCTCTTGAAAATTGAAATCAATATTTCAGTGGTAGTATTGTAAACCTTGGTATCTTCTTAGATGCTAAATGACTGTAAAATTTATGGTATATTATCCTAATTCCTACTGTACATTTCCAAAAAAAAAAAAAAAACTTGTAAACCACCAATGAGTGAAGAAAATGCTGTGAATCTAAGGCATTCAATATTCAGTTGTCCTTTTGAGAACTAAAAAGTTCTTGTCTTTTACTATCAAGAGTATCAGTAATCTTTTTATATGGCTAGAAGTTTAGCATCTGCTTCTTCTATAGTTCCAGTCTATTATTTAGCGTCTGAGTTAGGACAAATTAAAAGAAATGACTCGACATTTGTTTCAGGGTTTGCTTCTGATTCACTCACCCCAAAAAGTGAACAAGGCATAACTACTAATATTCCACCAACAGTGGCAGCTGTTAAGAACCCTACTTCTAAGATAGTTTATGATGAGCACAACCATGAGCGTTTCCCTCCAGGTGATCCGAGCAAGAGGGCTTTTGCCTACTTTGTCCTGACAGGTGGGAGATTTGTGTATGCTTCTGTGATCCGTCTCCTTATCCTTAAGTTTGTGCTGAGCATGTCAGCCAGTAAGGATGTTCTTGCTCTAGCCTCTATTGAGGTTGATCTCTCCAGCATTGAGCCAGGTTCCACTGTGACTGTCAAATGGCGTGGAAAGCCAGTCTTCATCCGGCGCCGAACTGAAGAGGATATCAAGCTAGCAAACAGAGTTGACATGACATCTCTTCGTGATCCACAGCCGGATTCAGATAGGGTTAAGAACCCGGAATGGTTAATTGTGATTGGAGTTTGCACACATCTGGGTTGCATTCCCTTGCCAAATGCTGGTGATTTTGGTGGATGGTTCTGCCCATGCCACGGTTCCCATTATGATATCTCTGGCAGGATCCGTAAGGGGCCAGCACCATATAACCTGGAGGTCCCAACTTACACCTTCATGGACGAAAACAAGTTAATGATTGGTTGAGAGCTGTGATGTTATGCCCACAAATGGCAAAATTATTTAATCTTATTAGATAATGCCAAAGACTTGTTGCAGATTTTTGCTCTGCTGCCCTTACCTTTCGGGGATGTTTCTATAACTGGAAGACTGTACCTGCTGCCAGTTGGTGTTGTTATGAATTCAGAATAAGTTGCCATGTTTTTGCTGAGCAATGATACGTACTCCTGAGACTTGTTAGTTTCGAATAGCTGCTACTTAATTATTTGAATTAGATTTACCAAACTGTAATTTCATTTGGTTGTGCTCTCCTTTTCTGTTTTGCATGACATTCTTTTAGGACACTTGAAAATTCAAAAAAACTATATACAATATGACTGGAACGAACAATATAGAAAGTTGCTTTGCATGCATGCAAGTCTCTCAAAATTTACTGAGAATTGTGAATTTAATTCACAGGGAATATGATCTCATACATCCTGTTGGTACGGAACTAGACTAGACTTAGAAGTAGAGACATATATAGCCTTCTCATCTCTCAAAGAGGCCCTTGACATAGACCATTCCCTTCTCGCTGAGCTTGAGTTCTTTTCTCATTTCATCTACTTGCTGGTCATCTCCCTGAACAATGATCTCAGACAGGGTTCCATCATCCGCAACCAACAGCTTAACCTTGATCTGCTCCTTTCTTGATGCTCTTTTCCAATAGTATGCTCCTCTGCAATTTGGATCCATTGTTATTGTTTGTTAGGACTTGGAAAGAAAACAAATATTATGAGTGTGAACCAAAAACAAGTGAATCATGTGGGTTAATTTAATTACGCCAAGGGACTCAGAATGGTGAGCCAGAACCAGTTATTGCCAACATCTGGGAGTGTTATGGTGAGCACAAGGGCAACGCTGGCAAGGCTGATGCAGGTGCAGAAAGTGAGCAATGCAGCTTGGCCGCGGCTTGGAACCATCATTCCCTCAAACCTTGGGGAAGAGGAAAACACTTGTTAAATTGTACGTACTATAAATATCTTAATCTTATTAGAAAAGAAGATGAATTGGATTGATAAACATATATATATAGAGAGCTTACGTGATTGTGTCTCCTCTATCAGTAACTACGAAATTGTTGCGAGTGAAGAATGATAAGATTTCACCTGCAACCTGATTCGGTGCCTTATTTTTTTCTCCTTCCCCTATGAATGTCTTCTGAATTATCTGAAACATAAAAAAGAGAGTAAATGAAATATCAAAATCCAAACTGAAAAAGGCAAATTAATTAAGAAAATAATAATTAAAATAAGGAGATAAGTACCTTGGATTTAACAGAGCGTTTTATAAGGGACCAAAGGCCAGGAACGGAAATGACAAAGAGGCCAAGGGAAGTGTAGTAGCTAGCCAGGGAATACCCCCCACTACTCTCTGCTACCAAAAACAAAGAATTAGCCAAGTTTTGGTGGGTAGAAGAGACATACATGGGTTCTAATTCTACAACATCTTGGAGGGATAGTCGAGGAGACAGTCCCAGTCTCATCATGTGGATTGGACTTGGACGGGGAGCTAGCCATGGCTGCTGCTGGTGGTGGGGGTGGTGGTGGTGGCGGTGGTGGTGGTGAGAGCTGAATTTGGAAGGCAGAGAGAAGGGATGTGGTGATAACAATGTCTTGGTAGCCATACCATTATCCTATTCCTCCACTCCACTCAGATTGAAAAGGATATTTACTTTTATAATTATTTATAATTTAATAACAAAGACCCAGAAGTCTACGGCGTCTAATCTTTGCATTTACCGTCATATGTCCCACCATCCACGAAACTAGCCGAGCCAGATTGACTGCCAGAGCCTATACATAGATTTTTTTTTTTTTATTAAATCAAAAAAATGGTATAATTGTAAATACAATCCCCAGGCAAAATTCCAATACCACAAAAAAGAAAAAAATAACAAAATTAATGTGGTTATGATGAGTCAAGTCAAAATGTCAAATAAAATTAGGGTAAGGGGGGCAGCCAAAGTAATGAGCGGCTGGAAACCAAGCCGCGTCTATGCGCGCCAACGGATATTTCCTTTCTCATTCGCCGTCGCCTAATCTTTTTATCCAACCAAACCCTCCTTTTTTCCCATAACACCAACCTCTCTTCTTCCCCCTCTCACCTTGCACCGCACCACACAACACAACACCACTCTTGTTTCCTGTAAAGCCTCCTGCTTTTTTTAACTGCGGATTCCGGGAGTGATTTTTCTTCACAGGTATTGAATTTCCGGCTTCGATTTTTCTAGGGTTTTTTTGTTTTGTCGAATTTGATTTCGAAAGGAGGTATTTTTATTGCGTTTTCTTTGATTACTTTTCCATCATTCTAATAATTATGTCCCCTAAATTATAAAATTTAGGGGGGCTATGGATTCAATGCTCAGTTTTTGTTTTTAATTTGGGGTATGCTATAATATATATTATATTTATTATTATTGATGCTAGACTAGAGGCCTTTATGGGTGGGTGGGTGTGTGCCTCTTTTCAATTTGATCAAACTCTTTACCGTGCTCGCTGTTCTCATATGGTGTTATCTGTCACATGCATTGATTATTGAATTTTGGCTTCAATTTTGACCAACTAATTGCTTACTTTGTTGGCTTATTTTATTTGCTTCTTTTTTTCCTTTTTCTTTTTTTTTTTTTTTGGTTTTTAAATAGAATTATTTATTCACATCTTCTTCTTTTTCTACCTCTTAAGATACTTGCTGGTTGAGGCTTAGAGGGGTGATACAGTTCATCTGAATTCTTGGAAATCCCATTCACTCTTGGTTCTTTACTTCTTAGTTGACGGATACAACTATTTTATGTACTATTTTTCACTTAGGCTTCTAGCTTTTGTCTGTGCTTGTGATTTGGTTTCTGATACAATATTTGGTTTCAGGTTGCCTGCGGAGGAAGATGTTTGTTACATGCACTCAGCTGGTGTTTCTCTCTAGCTTATTTTGACTGTCTTGTGTCAATGGCGGCTGATCAACGGAGAAAACTGCTTAATGGTGCCACCATTGCTGCCTGCACTTCTTCTGATCAACATAAAATTAAAAAGAAGAAATTGAAATCTTCGCAAAATGACTTAATTGCCAAGTCTCATATTTCTCTTGAGTGGGATGGAAACCATAAAAAGGTTGTGGCTAAAAAGGAACAAGTCGGCATAAGTTGCAGGCATTTGAGGCCTTTCATTGATTCTGCACCACATTACCACAGTGTTTTGGCAGATGTTTTCACCCTTCCTCGTGAAATTTTTGAGTTGGAGGATTTAACACAAGTTATTTCTTATGAGGTAAATATATATGTGGTTTTTTTGGATGTGGCTATTTGGTGGAAGTGCCCTTTTTATGCTAAATATATGATTTACATTGAAACTTTTTAACAGGCGTGGAAGACTCAACTGTCTGAAAAGGAGAGAAATCATCTCACGCAGTTTCTTCCTAAAGGGACAGATAGAGAACAGATTCTGCAGACATTGCTTGCTGGTGAAAATTTCCACTTTGGAAATCCTTTTCTTCAATGGTAAGTATTTGTACTGCAGTTTCTTTGATTTACATGTTTGCATGTTACACTTGCATTATCCCATCAACGCTTGTCTTTTATGAACTTCCCTACTTATGATCTTTTTCTTGTTGACTCCAAAAAATAAATGAACTCAAGATGGTGGCATATATAAGCTGATTGAATAATGAATATATATAAAATAAATAAATAAATAAGCCCTTCCTTGAAGATTGTTTACCTTTCTATTCGTTTGGATGCCAATCCCAATTTTGATTTTTTGAGCCTGTAATTAGAGTGGAAAACATGTTTGCAGGAGCGCATCACTTTGTTCAGGTCATCTTCACCCTGATGCAGTTATTAGTCATGAACAGTGTTTAAAGGCTGATAAGAAAGCATACTACTCAGAATTACACAAGTATCATGATGAGTATGTGTGACATCATCTAACCCATCCGTTTAATGCCATGATGTTGTTTGACTTGGTGCTTTTCACCTTAATTATTTGGCTGCTACAATTTTTTGCTGCTTGTGGCAGAATTATAGGACATTTACAGAAGTTGAAGGAGAACTGGAAAAGTCGTGAGGATCCAGAAACAGAAATTTCTCAGAACATATGGAGGTTGGTTCTTGCTTCATGCTTCATCTTATGCATTAGCCATTCACTTTAGCAGGGGAAGGGTATTCCACAGGCAATGTGTTCAATAGATTAACAAATGCGTTTTCAATTATGTGCCCTTCCTTATTTTCTCATCTTTGCATTGTTGTGATCGTCTCATATTGGTTATCAATGACATGTACTATTTATAGGTCAAGAAAGGATCCAGAAAAGAGGACTTTATCAGGTGTTAATGAATCAAGACTTGCTGATACTGAGCAGGATGCTTCAGCTACTTCTGAATCTTGTTCTTGGAATGCTGAGGAAAAAGCATGTACCAGTGATAATCAAAACTCTTCTGTGGTGAAGGGTGTTGAATCTCAGAAAAGGTAATTGGCTTTATACACACTGCAAGGTGAACAACAATGGTGCACATAATGTAGTTTGAATCAACTGGATGAGGTTTGTGGGAGTGCTACTGTGCAATTTAAGTATAGGGTTTTTTTTTTTTTTTCTTCGTGTTGCCCTTTCTTTTTGGTATTCTTTGATTAAATCCATCTCTTTATTTGCTTTGTTTCTATCACTTCCAACACAGATATGTTTTATGCATGCATTTGTGTTGAACAAGAGGCTATTTATCTTTCATGTGTCTTTGGTTCTTTTGGATTGTTGTAGGAAGATAGCCTGAGAATGGACTGTATCCCATTTCTTTTATTCTTTAGTTTTCTTTATATATTGATTTGGAATCTTAAAGCTTGTTGGTTTTCTCTAATTGAGTATGTCAAAGATTAGAAAAATATATTTTTTGCTCAGCCTAAGGAAAGATCTTGTTACCCAGAAAACCTCATTGTGAGTTAGTTGGAATAACTTTCAATGTTGCTAATTTACTTTCTTTTTTTTATTAAATCTATAGATTTATGCCATGATGAATGAGTCTTAATAAGTTCTATTGGTGCCAGAAAATACAAGGAAGGCATCATCAAGGACAAACATAGGGCTTCCTTGATTACTTCTGATGATGTGCTAAATAAGGAAGCAAAGCCCAGAAGGGGAGAGAAGCTACAGAAGCCCAATATTCAGCAGAGTGATGGTGTCAAATATATGTCATATATTAAGGTTAGGTGCTTCTTTGATCTGTATAAGTTGTTAAATCCTAAAAATTTCCTAGGAGTGTTCTGTATCCTAATTAATCATCTTTGTGGATTGGAATTATCCTTCATGCTTAATTGCTTTTGGTTAAGGAAGCAGTTATCACAGGTATGCAAATTAAGCTTCTTTGTGTAGTTTTCCAACCCAAACAAATCTGGCAAGATGCCTACCTGATTGCTTCTGGATTTCTGAACAAACTGACTTTAGTACCTTCTTAAGAATGATCTTACATGTTACTGCCTTGTCATTGTTTTATTTTTTACTCCAAAAGAGCATGCTCTATCAATTTAGGTTGCATTCCTTGCATGAATTAAACTGATATATAGCAAGAGCTGATCAAGGTTTCTGCGAATTTTTTTGAAAATTTTCAGCAAGTCTACAAGCACATTTTACTTTATGATCATGAATTTCTTGTGTGAAAGCTTCAAATATCTCTTTTAAAGGTGATTTTGGCTAATTAATTGTGTCCCAACATTTTTCAGATAAGCAAGAAGCAACATGAACTTGTCAAGAGTATGAAGCAGTCTGGTAAAAGCATTCAGTCTAGATCTCTTAATCGTGTACTCGGCAACCTTAATAGTTTCCATGTACAACCATATGAAGTATTCATGGAAGAAGAGAAGAGCAAATTGCATGAGCATTGGTTAGTGCATTCTAGAGTAAAATTTTTTTCTTGAACTTGGAGATCATTCCTTTTTTTTGTCTATATAAATGTTTTAATGTTCAAATAGGTTGAAATTGGCAATAGAGGATCTTCCCATGGCATATGCAAACTGGAGAGATGTATGCTTAGTGAAACGAGAAATAATCAAGTCATTGAACCAAGATCTGCATGACAAGCTAAATGCTGTGCTTGAGGTTTACCTTACTCTTCTCTACATAACTGTTTGTTTTGTTGTGTAAATGTTTCAGTTGGATGTTCTGCAAACTCCTTAAAATTGTGTTTCTTTTGTTTTTCTGACTATGGTGTCTTGTTCCCTACTTGTTTTAATTGTTGATTTGTTGTTTGGTAATTGGTATTCAGGATGGGATGAAGAGTGCCGAAATTTCTCAGCATCAGGAAGAAAATGGTGTGAATTCCAAGGTTCTGGATGAAGAGAGAGAGAATCTAAACTGTGAGTTTCAGGATCAAAATGATAATGAACAGACAGAAAGTGAATCCTATATGCAAGATAGTGGAGAGTCCCCTCCTCTTCCTGGCTCATCCCATGATCAGTCCTGTCAGCAGCTATCTGTTAATAGCAGTTATCTATGCAGTCACATGGATTTGGACTCTGTAAAAAGTCACCATATCTCAAAGTTGGATGCTTCTTCTTCAGATGCATCTGAGTACTCAGGAAATTTGAAAGCCGCAGATGTTCCTGTCAATCAGGGAGTTCATCTCTCTCCTACAGAAGATGTCTGGCCGGGTCATGGCGCGCTGCATTCTTACCATGATTCAACTGCAGGCTGTGAATACACAGCTGTCAGTGGGTTGTCGCTCACTCATCAACAAACCAATGAAAACCAAAGAAGCCAACTGATTAATTTGGATTCAGGCTTGCCTGAAGAGGACGCCAGGAAGGTTTTGTTGCATGGACAGTCAGACGGTGGTTCCTTCAGTTCTTTTCCAAATCAACACCGAAATGAGCTACTTCAATCATTATTCAAGGACGAAAGGATGTTATCGTATAACCATGAGCAGAAACCGACAGGGCTAGATTTTCAATCCCCAAAAAATTTGTTTACGGGAGACAGTCGTTTTCCAGGGCACTTTCAAGAGCAGCTGCAGCCTTCACTGGCACTGGAGCAGGGGCAGAAGAGGCAGAGTGAAATTTATATGCAACAAAATATATCACCAAATATCTACACTGATGGTGGTAGATTTGTTATCCCAAGGCAGGAGCTCTTGCCCTCTAGCAATATGGCAGATTGGACTGTCAATCCTGTCCGCATGCCAGCTCCTTACCAACAGCAGTTGAATAGTGGAGATTTGTTTAGTCAGAATTGGTTTCCTAGCGAGCATCAAGTACGCAATGGGTGGAGTGGTTCAGATGGTGTTAGTGTCTCGAATCAGGGTATTGGGAGTGCTGCAAGCAATAGCAATGCAGATCAGAGCCTATTCAGTGTTCTATCTCAATGTAGCCAGCTACGTTCAGGTAACCCTTATGGGCCAATGCGCACTCCAGAGCAGTTCATTTCAGCAATGCCAAGGAACTATGGAATGGTAGGCGGGGGTAATTCTGCAATGAGCAATAATTTACCGCAAGTGAACCATCCGCTTGATTATTTAGGTGGGCGTGATGCAGCAACCCCACTAATGGCGGATGACATGGGATGGATGAACTTGACACATCAAAATCCTGGTTTGCATGATCCAATGGGGAAACCGTATTTGAGGTCATGGAATCAATAAAAAGACATTTTTTGATCTTTTTGGATGAGAAAGGGGAGGGAGTGGAATTGGTTAGTTGTTAATGTAGGAGGAAAAGGTAGAACAGGTGAGGTGAAGATAATGCAATGCAGAAGCAGGGAGGTAGGGGGTTTGTACATATACCTATAGAAGAAGAGGCAAGTGAAGACAGCACAGGCCTGTATATATGTAGACATTTAGATGGGCAGGGAAGTAATGAACAATGAAGATCCAGGCAGAGATGTGTCCTCTTTTTTGGTAGACCAAGATTACAGTTTTTATTTAGCAATTATTTTGTTATATTGGGGATTCCTTGTTTTTATTTTAGTAATTTTGGAGGCCATGGTTGGCTAATGAATAATAATGTTGTTTTTGTTCATTTTCTATTCCATGATCCATAGGTTTGGATTACAGACTTACAGGTAACAAGGATAGGATAGGATGATAAGCAAGTTGTCTGTTTTCCAATGTTTCTCTCTCATTCATGTAAGGTAGTTTGGGCTTGGCAGTTGGCCCCTACCTGCCGACATCATAACACCATCTCTATAGTCAATACCATTACCATAGCATATACACATCCATTCATATGGCCCTGTTCGTCAACCATAAAAAAAAAAAAAAAATCATTCATATGCCCCCTTTGAGTATTGAACAATGTTATTTTAGGTGTCTTTTCTCTTTATTTCTTTTGAAGATGTAGATGACAAACACTTTTCCTCCAAACATTTCCGTTACATTTAGAAATTAATAAATGTTCATTTATGTAAACACTAATTCTACCATATGTACTCTTTGGGTATATATGTGTCCGAACCGAACCGAACCGAACCGAACCGAAGAGAAAGAGGAAGGGTGGGAAGTTACAGTGAGCTGAACGGAAAAGAGAGGAATGAGGAATAAATAATATGTTGCAATTAAAGAGAAGAGAAGATGGATTGCTTGCAAATTGCAATGGCATTGTTTGTTGGTTTGCAGTGTTTCGTTCTTAACGTTATTATGCAGAAAAGAAAAGAATAATACTTTAATAATAATAATAGAATTAAGATAGAGAGATAGAGTTGTCGGCTCTATTATTATTCATCACATCCGTTGGGCGTTGCCTGGAAACAAAAAACAAAACAAAAAAGACAAAAAAGGCTTTGGATTTCTCTTTCTCATCCACCTCAACCTCCGCGCTGCGCAGAATGGAGAACAAGAAGAAAAAAGATGTGATTCGATTGGAACGTGAATCTGTGATTCCAATTCTAAAGCCCAAACTCATCATGACCTTGGCGAACCTCATTGGTATCCTCTCTCTTTCTCTTTCTCTCTTTTTCTTAATTTCTTGATTGTGTTTGTTCATGCGTTGCGTTGCTTTCCCAAATGCCAATATCCTTTTTGTTTGATTCAAATTAGCTTATTATTATTATTATTATTGTGCAACTCAAGTCAACTTTTTTGTATCTCTTTCTTTCTCAGAACACAGTTCTGATCGGGCTGAGTTTCTGAAGTTCTGCAAGAGAGTTGAGTACACAGTTCGAGCTTGGTACCTCTTACAGTTTGAGGATTTAATGGTACCTTTAATTAATTTTTTTTTTACCTTCTTTGTTTCATTTCGTTTACATTTGATTTGATCTTCTTCTTTTTTTTTTTTTTTAAATTTCGCTGTGTGTTTGTTTGCAGCAACTTTATTCACTGTTTGACCCTGTACATGGGGCTCAGAAACTGCAGCAGCAGAATCTATCTCTTGCTGAGGTTGATTCACTTGAACAGAACTTCTTGACATACCTATTGCAGGTTTCCTTTCTATTTCTTTGTTATGTATCTTTAATGCCTTTACCATTAGTAATTTTCTACTTATATATTGATTCACTGATTTTTTTCATTAATTAAACAGGGCAAAGTATTTTGCAGGTCGTGCTCCTAAATTTTTTTTTGGTGGATACGTTTAAAATTTTATTTTCTAATTAATATTTTTTAAAAACCAACTGTTACATTGAAAATTCTATTTATATAGATCATGCATATCAATTTTCAAAATTTTCTAATAGGCCTAATTACTTTGTTGATTATGAGAAATTTGACACCGTTAAATATATGT
>BPVZ01000180.1:208688-221639 GCA_020521535.1 Rubroshorea leprosula | reverse complement strand
TGCCATCTAGAAGGCCAAATACAATGGTAACCAATCATTTATAGCCGGACAAGCCAAACTAACCCTAGCAAGTCCTTAACAGTTAAGGACATCAATTCTAACCATAAACAATTAAGAATAGAGATGTTTCAACGACACCAAATACTTGATACGTTAAAATCATTTTAGAAAGTGCACTAGTTACTCCAAATAATATAATAATATGTAAAGTATTGAATTCATGAGGATTGTAATTGACTAAATATAAAAAATAAATAATCTTAAATTTATTTAAACAAACAAAAGGGAAAGAATTTCTAATTAAAAATAACAAAAAGAAAATCAAAATCAAAATAAAAGTAACCAAGATATGAGATACAAAGGCATTTAATTTCATCATAATCAATAAATATAAATTTTAGATTAATATGCTTTCAAAACCAATTAATTGAATGTTATTGCATGTGATGGTTAATTTTCCTAAATTAATTAAGTAGTTTTTTCAAGTTAAGTTAATATTTCCCTTATTTGTTAAACTAGTTATATTTGTATTTAATTTAAAACAAGCAGGTGAGTATTCAGTGATGTGAAAAACTCTAGTTTAAGAAGGGGGAGCTCATAATTCTCTTCTCTTTCTCCACTACCATATGTAACACTAATTACATCTCAATCTCATAATCTACCATATGATTTATATTATTATTGGTGTAATTCTTGTTATTTTTTCTTAAATTCTGCTTGCTTGGTTGAGTGGCATAATTCTTTGTCGATCAATAGCTTTTTGCTTACTTTGCTAGGTGTTGAAAAAGGCGAGGCCAAGGCTACAGCTGCTACTAGCAACTTGGCTATGAGGCTGCTCAAGAACTTAAATAACATTAATGAGGATAGAGATGTATCACTGGCTCGATTTGGCATGGTGCCCAGTAATGATCCACAAGTGGTGGGCAAGTTTGCAGTGCCAGCGATGTTGGAGAAGTGGGCATGCCACTTGTTGAAAAACTTTCCAAATCTGACAACACACAGCAAGGCTAAGAAAGGGCTAATTGAAGATACTTTCTTGAACCTTTGCGCAGCCATGCAATATATGGAGGTAACCCCTTTCGCCAAAATGAATGAGGACTTCTTTTATTTGTGCAGGGATGCTATTGATGATGCTGATAGCATAAACTTTGAAGTTAGCCCCATTCGAGCACATTTGTTAAATTTGGCAAAGGCATACCTTGGCAAGGTTGAGCTCGGCATGGTTGGACGCGACACGGTTGGAAACTTAGACGAGGGGATTGAAGAGCAAGGGAAGCATGTCGAAGAGATGGAAAAGTCCTTGGCTAAGATGAAGGAACTCATTCTTAAGTTGACAGAAGGACTAATGTCAGTCAAGGCATATTTGGAATCGCTTAACCAAGAAAATGAGTACCTGAGTTCCAATGATATGATTGAGCTTTGCCAAACCTGCATCAAGATTGCCAAAACTTTCGGAGACAAGCCTGGTCCTTTCCAGCCATGAGCAACCATATGTCCTAGCCTTTTCTTCGTCTTTTATTTTGCCTACTTCATAGTGTGTTGATTGTTAGTGTCATCGCCATGATGTAGCTCTCTTACAGTGTTTGTTTTGGGTTGAACATCTTTATATCCAGCAAAGTCTGGACTTGTTGCTTGTTTGCTTGCTTACTTGTGGCTTTCTATTGTGCCGAGTATGGCACTTGGGTGACATCGCCATGATGTAACCCTCTTATTGTGTTTGTTTTGGGTTGAACATCTTTATATCCAGCTAAGTCTGGACTTTGTTGCTTGTTTGCTTACTTACTTGTGGCTTTCTATTGTGTCGAGTAGGTGACATCGCCATGATGTAACCCTCTTATTGTATTTGTTTTGGGTTGAACATCTTTATATCCAGTGAAGTCTAGACTTTGTTGCTTGTCTGCTTACTTACTTGTGGCTTTCTATTGTCCCAAGTATGGCACTTGGACAAATGTATTTATGCTATTTACATGTGATGAAAAATGGATCAAGGAGGCTGTCTTATATTATAATCATTTTGCATGGTGCACTTTCTTCTTCTTCTTCTTCTTTTCTCTTTTCTTTCTTTCTTTTTTTTTTTATTAATTTTCCCTATCCTTACACAACGATAAAACAAAATGAATGGAATTCAAGCAAGCTAATACACAAAGTGCCAAATATAATAAGAGAATGTTATTTGCACTTTACACATGATGGCAGAACATAGATAGAGTCAACCCTCTTCGCTAGAATAAATTGTTGCCAAAGGTAAAATTACAAAATGGAGAATGCTTACTTATCAAGGAGCAATGTTAGCGAAGCCTAGCAATAATATGACTTAAGCCACTTAGAATTCATGGGGTCCAATAATGACTCTCCCTCATGGGTTTTGAGATGATAGTATTCGCTATCATGTGCTTCTGCAACAATGAGGGGACCGTCCCAATTTGCAGCAAGCTTGGATGAGCCAGCAATATTCTTCCTCACATGGTCAGAAGCTTTAAGAACTATTTTCCCAATTATGAAAACTCTAGCTTTGACTACACGGTTGTAGGCATTTGTCATCTTCGATTGATATTTTTGAGCCTTTTCTTGTGTTGTCTAGTGAAGTGCTTCGATAGACTCTAAGTCTTCAACTCGCCTTTGGCCATAGATATCAACATCATTATCTAAATCAGATGTAGCCAAGATACGTGTAGTTGGAACTAGGACTTTGTTAGGAAGGACAACATCATAGCCATATACTAGAAAATAAGGTGAAAAACTTATGGTAGTCTTGGATGATGTCCAATGAGCCCAAAGAGTGTCTTGCAAGTGAGTGCTCCAACCTCCTTTATACTCATGGACCATCTTACTCAAAATCTTTAGCAAGCTTCTATTAGTTTGCTTATGCTTGGCTATTGCCTTGGGGATAATATGGAGTGGATTTTTGATGCTTGATCTTATAAGTGTTCAACAATCTTTGCACATGTCAATTAACAAAAGGAGATTTGTTATCACTCATAATTTTTTATGTAATTCCAAAGCGGTAGATAATGTGCTCCTTGAGGAAATTCGATACCATTGGACCCATAGCCTTGCGAAAAGGGACAACTTCCACCCATTTAGTAAAATATTCGATGGCCACCAATATCCAAATGTAACCCTCAGATAGGGGATGGATAGGGCCAATAAGATCCAAGTCCTAAGTATGAAAAGGCCGAGGAGTCTTCATATCTTACAATCAATTAGGATAGGAATGAATAAGGTTAGCTCGAACCTGACAAATGTAACATCACTGAACGAAATCTCTAGCATCTTGACTCATACTTGGCCAATAGTAACCATGAGGCAAGAGTTGCTCGTACAACTTTCTCCATCCTTGATGTTCACCGCATTCCCTTGCATGTATCTTAACCATAACCTTTTGAGAAACTATCAATGATAGGCAAGGAAGTGGGTCACCAATGAAGCTAGTGCGAAACAAAACTCCACTGTCCATGAAAAATTTTGACAAGGACCTCTTTAAGTTGTGCACATACTTTAGAGATTCTAGCCATATTCTTTCAACGAAGTACTCCATGTAAAGATGGCACCAATCTTGAACACTGTTAGTAGTGAATCATTCCTCACCTTGATAATAAGTTTGATGACAAGATACACATTACTGCTAAAATTTAGTAGCTTGTTGTGCCATGTCTAGCCAGTAGTACCCTGCTTATTGAATTTGGTAGTACAGGCTCACATGACTATCCTAGCCACATATGAGATCATGAATTTCTCTAAGCATGTGATAAGCCTCTTTATCACTAATGCACCTAGCCATAATACCGTTAGGGAGGTGATAATACAACTCACGAGAAATAATAACATAACTGGACAAATCCTTTAAAGGCACATCAAGTTTTTACTGCAACAAAGTGTTATGAATCTCATATCGCTAGTCAACACTATCAAGTAGCTCGAGTAAGAGATTCACAGCCGTGATAGATGGGTCACTCTTTTTGGATGACTTGGATATTGTGAGGATTCTTGGTCATAGGCACCCTTGAAGCGATTGTGGCTAAGGCATCAGCCAACCTATTCTTTGACCATGGCACCTACTTATATCTAAGACTAGCAAAGGACTATTCTAAGTTTTGGTTGAGAGAGCAATATGGCACAAGGTGTTCTTCTCGAATAGCGAAGGTACCTTGAATCTGGCCAAGAATCAAACCTGAATCACTAATAATTTGGTATCTTAAAGGTTCTTTCTTGGACTTACATTCATTTTCGGATGTGGACTATGGGGATTGTAGGATTGATAGAAAAAGTACAAGTGGAACTTGTCAATTTTTTGGTAATATGCTTATATCATGGTCTTCCGAAAAGCAAAATTGTGTTGCTCTATCCACAATCAAGGTGGAATACACAGCTGCTGCAAGTTGTTGTGCTCAATTATTGTAGATGAAACAACAACTTTTTTTTTTTTTATTTTGGCATTACCATGGATCATATTCCCATTAATTGTGACAATACTAGTGCTATTAATCTCACTAAAAATCCCATCCAACATTCTCGCACAAAGCACATAGAAATTAGGCATTATTTTATTAGGGATTATGTTGCTAATGATCATGTTGATTTATTATTTGTTGATACTAGAAATCAATTAACTAATATATTTACAAAACCTCTTGATCATGATAGATTTTTCTTTCTTAGAAATGAACTTGGCATCTTAGATCCTAGTGCTTGATATTGTTCTTGAAGTTGATGTGATTAGTTGTTAAAATTTATGCAAGTGAATGATTTTGATGTGTATTCTTTGATTATAATCATGTTACTTGTTGGTGCAAACATTGATATATGTCTAAGATTGAATGGTTTAGTGGTTGATGTCCAACTTAAACTTAGTTAAATGAAGAAATATCTAATTAGTTACATTTTCTTCAAAAGATCCCCAAAACTTTTAATCAAACAAAAGGGGAAGAATTTATAATTAAAAATAACAAAAAGAAAATAACAATCAAAATAACAGTAACCACGATATGGGGTACAAAGGCAGTTGATTTCATCATAATCAATAAATATAAATTTTAGATTAATATGCTTTCAAAACCAATTAATTGAATGTTATTGCATGTGATGGTTAATTTTCCTAAATTAATTAATTAGCTTTTTCAAGTCAAGTTAATCTTTCCCTTATTTATTAAACTAGTCATATTTGTATTTAATTTAAAACAAACGGGTGAGCATTAAGTGATGTGAAAACCTTTAGTTTAAGAAGGGGGAGCTGCTAATTCTCTTCTCTTTCTCCACTACCATGTGTAACACTAAGTACGTCTCAATCTCATAATCTACCATATGATTTATATTATTATTGGTGTAATTCATGTTATTTTTTCTTAGATTCATGTGTTTTTATATTTTAGTACCTCGCTTGGTTGAGTGGCATAATTCTTTGTTGATCAAACACTTTTTGCTTGCTTTGCTAGGTACTAAAAAAGGCAAGGATGAAGGCTTCCGTGGTAGCATAGACACAAATAGGGTTGCACCCAATGAGTCTAAGTTGGAGGTAGGTGATGTTGTGAAAAGGTCTATTTCCAACAAAAGCAAAATGGATGTTGACAAGACAGCCATAAGTGCAGCAAAGAAGGTTGCTAGTCCCAATGGAGCTGGGCATAGTGGCCAACCATCTTCGGCTCTAGCTGAGTCAAGTAAGGCTGATGACTCAGCTTTGAGGCTACTCAATAACTTAAATGAGATGGATAGAGATGTATCGTTGGCTCGATTTGGCATGGTGCCCACTAGCAATCCATGAACGATGGGCAAGTTTGCATTGCCCGCGATGTTGGAGATGAGGGCACACCACCTATTGGATATCTTTCCAAATCTAACAACACACAATAAGGGCAAAAAAGTGATAATTGAAGATACTTTCTCGAACCTTTGCAAGGCCATGGGATATATAGAGGTAACCCCTTTCGCCAAAATGAATGAAGACTTCTTTTATTTGTGTAGGGATGCCATTGATGATGTTGAGAGCATAAACTTCAAAGTTGGCCCTATTCAAGCATATCTATTAAATCTGGAGAAGGCATACCTTGGCAAGGTTGAGTTCAGCATGGCTGGATGTGACACGGTTGGAGACTTGGACAAGTGGATTGAGCAGATGAAGCATGTCAAAGAGATGGAAAAGTCCTTGGCTAAGATGAAGGAACTCATTCTTAAGTTGGAAGAAAGATTGATGTCAATCAAGGCATACCTGCAATCACTTAACCAAGAAAATGAGTGCCTGAGTTCCAACAATATGATTGAACTTTGCCAGACTTGCATCAAGACTGCCAAGACTTTTAGAGACAAGCTGAGTCCTTTCCGGCAATCAGCAGCCATATATCCTAGCCTTCTCTTCGTCTTTTATTTTGCTTCCTTCATAGTGTGTTGACTATTGGCAACATTACCATGATGTAACCCTCTTATTGTGTTTGTCTTAGGTTGAACATCTTTATATCTAGCAAAGTTTGGACTATGTTCCTTGTTTGGTTGCTTACTTGTGGCTTTCTATTGTGCCAAGTATGGCACTTGGACAAATATGTTTATGCTATTTACACATGATGAAAAAGGGATCAGGGAGGTTGCCTTATTTTATAATCATTTTGCTTGTTGCACTTTCTTCTTTTCTTTTCCTTTTCTCTCTCTCTTTTTTTTTTTTTAATCAATGCTCCATATCCTTACACAATGATAAAACAAAATGAATGGAATACAAGCAAGCTAATACATGAAGTGTCAAATATAATAAAAGAGTGCTATTTGCACTTTAAATGTGATGGTAGAACATAAATAGAGCCAACCCTCTTGGCTGGAATAAATTGTAGTGCCAAAGGTAAAATTACAAAATGGAGAATGCTTACTTATCAAGGAACAATGTTGGTGAAGCCTAGAAATAGTACGGTTGAGCACTTTACATTTATATGGTCCAGTAATGACTCTTCCTTGTGAGTTTTGGGATGATAGTATCCGCTATCATGCGCTTTCATAGTGATGAAGGGACCATCCCAATTTGCAACAAACTTGGATGGGCTAGCAATGTTTTTCCTCACATGGTCGGAGGCTTTAAGAACTATCTACGCAACCGTGAAAACTCTAGCTTTGACTACATGGTTGGAGGCATTCGTCATATTGGATTGATATTTTTTAGCCTTTTCTTATGCTGTCTTCAACTCACCTTTGGCCACAGATATAAGCATCGCTATCTAACTCAGATGCAGCTAAGATACGTGCAATTAGAGCTAGGACTTAATCAGGAAGGATAACATCCCAACCATATACTAGAAAATAAGGTGAAAAGCCCATGGCTGTCTTAGATGACGTCCAATGAGGCCAAAGAGTGTCTTGGAAGTGAGTGCTCCAACCTCCTTCATACTCATGGACCATCTTACTCAAAATCCTTAGCAAGCTTTTATTATTTTGCTTCTACTTGGCCATTGCCTTGGGGATAATATGGAGTGGATTTTGAAATGCTTGATATTATAAGTGTCCAACAATCTTCGCACATGCTGATTAACAAAAGGAGTTTCATTATCACTCATAATTTTGTATGGTATTCCAAAGCGGTAGATAATGTGCTCCTTGATGAAATTCGATACCATTGGACTCGTAGCCTTGTGAAAAGGTACAGCTTTCACCCATTTAGTAAAATATTCAATGGCCACCAATATTCAAATATAACCCTTGGATGAGGGATGGATTGGGCCAATAAGATCCAAGCCCCAAGTATGAAAAGGCCAAGGAGTCTTTATACCTTGCAATAAATTAGGATGAGAATGAATAAGGTTAGTATGAACCTGACAGATGTGACATCACCAGATGAAATCTGCAGCATCTTGTTTCATACTTGGCAAGTAGTCGCCATGAGCCAAGAGTTACTCGTACAGCTTTCTTCATCCTTGATGTTCTTTGCATTCCTTTGAATTTATCTCAGCCATGACCTTTTGAGAATTTGTCGATGATAGGCAGTGAAGTGGTTCGCTAGCGAGCAGTGTGAAACAAAACTCCATCGTCCATGAAATATTTTGACAAAGACCTCTTTAACTTGTGCACATCCTTCGAAGACTCTGGCCATATTCCTTCAGTGAAGTACTCCATGTAAGGATGGCACCAATCTTGAATGCTATCAGCAACAAAGCATTCCTTGCCTTGATAATAAGTTTACTAACAAGATACGCATTGCTGCTGAAATTCAGTAGCTTGTCATGCCATGTCTAGCCAGTAGTACCCTGCTCGTTGAATCTGGCAATACATACTCACACAGCTATCCTTGCCGCATGTGCAATCATGAATTTCTCTAAGTATGTGATAAGTCTCTCTATCGCTAATGCACTTAGCCATAATATCGTTAGGGAGGTGATAATACAACTCATGAGAAATAATAACATAGCTAGATAGATCCTTTAGAGGCGCATCAAGTTTTTGTTGCAATAAAGCATTATAAATCTCATACCACCGGTCAGCACAGTTAGGTAGCTTGAGTAAGATAGATTCGCTACCATGATAGATGGGTCGCACTTTTTGGATTACTTGGACATTGAGAGGATTCTTGATCATAGGCACCCTTGAAGTGATTGCGGCTAAAGCATCAACCAACCTATTCTCTGACCATGGCACTTACTCATATCTAAGGTTGGCGAAGGACTGTTCCAAGTTTTGGCTAAGAGAGTGATATAGCGTAAGGTGTTCTTCTCAAACAACAAAGGTAACTTGAATCTAACCAAGAATCAAACTTGAATCACCAATAATTTGGTATCTTAAGGTTTCTTCCTTGGACTTACATTCCCTAGTGTACGTAGAAAATTAAGTCCACTTATCACCAATGATACACAAATCATGTTGATCCATCTTTGCTTTTCATTCAATTCATGGTACATATTATTAGAAGTTATTGTATAAAATCTCCTTTTAGTTTAAATTATGCTCTCCATATCAATTTTAATGGTGATAAAGTATTAAAAAGCATTAGGACAATAATATATACTCATCATGAAATAACAATATCAAAAGCATAAAAATAATAAAACTTGAAATCATAGTTATAAATATAAGAATATCAAATAATAGATAAAAATAATTTAAGAAAAAGCAAAACTCAATTTAAGGAAATTGAAATCCTTGATCTTTTATTATTGATGAATTCTTTATTTTGATCTCCAAGAGTACCCAAAACAAAGCTACCACTAACCTTCAAAGCTCGCCTCCATTCTAATATTGAATGACTATTTATAGAATTTTGAAAAACCTAATTGAAACATATGTGAGACGCACACAAAAATATTTAAGACTAGGTGTTACTTGTTGAAAATGCCCAAGCGGTCGACACCATAAAGAAGGCACTGACACCTTCATTGTATTTGCAAAGAAAAGTCCATGTTGTGATTTCGCCTTCAAAGCAATTTTGATTAATGGCTCAATGACTTCTGAATTCCATGCAACTTAATTGTCAAATTTTTTATCTCTGCAATTTGGTGCTAAATATTATGATTTCCTCCAAAAAGTCCTTTCTTTCACAAATGATGAAAATTATATAAAATCAAGAAAAATCTTATAAAACTCATCCAAATATTAATAATATCAAGTCAGAAATTTCACATTAATATGTATATAAATTCAACTGATCAAACTCCCCCCCGAACTTAAGTTTTACTTGTCCTTAAGTAAAATAAATTTTTTTAAAAAAAATAAAACTTTACTCACTTTCATAAGAATCCCAATTGCACTTGGTATACGCAATAAAACTTAACTCACTTTCATAACAATCACAATTGCACTTAGCATACACAACAACTCTTCAAACCCCTAGGTCACCCTAGTGGACGAGTTGTGTCTCTTGAGAGGTTTTAGTGAATCTACCTATAAAATCCCAATACAATAATGCAATTACACGATATGTATGCAAAGAAAATTTAGGAATTAAAATTGAATTAGATATAAAGTCTCAAATATTCAAGAGCTTTCATACACTCACTTAAAGTCAAATACTACATCATATTCTTCACACCACTTATCAAAAGATTTAGCTCATGAGTAGTTAGAATGTGTGTGAAAATTTCTAGTAAAAAGTTTCAAGTTTAAACCTTCACACTTTAGCACTTCTTTTTTTTCTTTTTTTTTTTTTTTTTTTTTTTTTTTTTTTGTGTGTGTCGAGTTCCCTTATGCTTTCTAAGTTACCCATGTAACAAGCTTTCTATCAATGGCTCCCAAACTAGCTAGCTTTAGGGCATTAGGCAAAGAGAGACCCTTAATAACATACTCAAGTAACAAAGGTCGCAAAACATTCTCTCTTTTTTTTTTTCAAGAGATGCTCAATTTGTCACTTTTCATGTGAATGATGACGATTGAACTAGGCACCACCATGAATTACTTCATGATTTATTGAACATTCTTTTATATGTTTCTTTTTTTCTTTTTTTTGTGCTTTTTAGATGCTACTCAGTCTTTTGTCTAAATTTCTCACCACAAACTTGTGTTCAAGTGAAATAAAACACTCATGAATTTAAACTTAATCAAAATGGAGTTATTTTTTAGACTTTGTATCTCCTCTAATATTCAAAGATTTTTAAAGTTTTCCAATTTCCAACTCAAGAATATTCAATTCCTTAACACTAATTAGACCAATTCTTAAAAAAAAAAAAAACCCTTAATTTCTAAAAAAAAATGTATGTCATGCAAATATGAACAAAAACTAATGTAAGAATGGACACCTAAAAGTTATTTTCTCTCCCAAATTTAAATCAAACATTATCCTCAATATAAAGTAAAAGAAAAGAGAAACTTTCCAAGTTTTACACTGGAAAATTTGAAATTTGAGTTCTAACGTTGAGTTGTCTTCAATTAGAGGCGACTTCTAGCATGTGAATTTCCATAATCTTGTCCCCCAAACTTGTTTAATGACCAAGATATGCAATTGAAAAATTAAAGTTAAAACTTGAGTTGAAGTGCCTTTAATTCTAGTGAAATTTGAATTTCCTCCATACCTATGCATTAACCTAAGCTATGTAGAAAAACAAATGAATGAAATCTACACTATCAAAGTAAATGCAAAAAAATAAAATAAAATCTTATGCTTGTGTTGCCTCCTAAGAAGCGCTTAATTTAGAATCATTAGCTAGACTTTCTACCACTTCAAGTTGGTTTTGGATTAGGTTGTAGGGTGTGTCCTCTCGTTTTCTTGAATATTTACTTCCTTGCCCTTAGGTTGAATCCACCATAAGATCTTTTCCAATGACTATTCCGTGGTGGTTTGGGTTTAGGCAAAGAGATGTGCCTTCCCCATGCTTCTAGGATTGCCCCCTTTGATTCCAAGTAAGATGAGGATATGTTTAAGCAATTTATATATTCGTTGATTGGGTCCTTTACTTGACTAAGATAAATCTCAAATGGATTCTTAAAAGTGTTTTTCTACAAGATCTCATCAACCATATGAATAACAAAATAATTATTAAAATCAAATTTGATTAATGGAGACTCTCCATTGAACATTGCAAATGATACTTGAGCTTTCTCCTCTTCTTCCTTAGAGACGTCTTCTTGTTTTGTTTCTATAGGTATACTTTCTACTTCTCTAGGTTTTCCTTCAATCTCCAAGGGTAAAGTTAAGCGAATGACTTGATTCGACCTCCAAATTTCTATCCAAACATGTCTCCTCTTTTTGAGCTATTTATTGTGGCTCTAATATATCTTCATTATTTGATGAGGAGTTTGGATAATTTATCCACTCAAAGTTGCATGTGTTGGGATAATAATTATACTATTGGCTATAAACATCACAAGAAAAATTAGCATGTTTGTTAGATGGAATAAAATAACAATCAAAACTAAAATTTTTTAATTCACACCATCAACAAGTGATATTAAATTTTTTTTATTATAGCTCTCTTTAATTTGAACTTTTCAATAACTAGAAATCATTCAAGTTCATCATCATCAAGTTTTGCTTCCTAATTGATAGTTATTGTTTCAATCTGTGCCTTTAACTCTGGAGCAAAATATTGATAATTCATATTAGTTTCTATGACAACTCAATTCATAATTAGACCTACAAAAACAAAAATAAAGGAAATGAAAAAAAAAATTGAAGTAAAGAAATAAAAGAAAAGAAAACATTTAAATTAAATTTAGAATTAATCAATTTCAATATTAATTTCAATATTAATTAAATTTAACAATCCTTGACAACAATGCCAAAAACTTGATGTGCTAAAATCACTCTACTAAGTATACTAGTGACTTCAAATAATATAATGATGAAACAAGTTCCAAACACATAAGAATTGTGATTAATTAAGTACCAAAAGTAATTATTCTAGATTTATTTGAACAATCAAAAAAGAAAAAAACTTTAATTAAAGCTTGAAGCAATGTGGCTCCACTCCATTTCCCGAGCTTTTAATTTTGGTCAAGGATGGAGGCGCTTGAGCGCTCTGGGAAGTTGTTTAAAGCCGACTATAGAGAAGTGTACACAATGCCTACATACTAGGGGTTAGCGTTGGACATGGATATACTTATTTATAAATATTTTATCTATATAGATAAGTATTAAAATTGTATAGTAGAAAAAATTAAATAAATAATGAGTACAAATATAATATTTCTATAAGTATTAAATTAATTGATGAATATAGGAATTTAAAGTTTTTTGTTTGACTTATTTAATTGCTTTATTTAACTAACCTATTACTTATTTTTATATAATTAAAATTTTACATGTACTTATTATACTTAATATCTATAAAATAATATCAATAACCTTTTGGTTCGAGTAGAAGTAACTCAATTTCTCTTAAGTAAAATCTCAAGTTCGAGTTTTATAAATAAAGAAACAAGTATTGAGAGAGTTTTTTTCTTATAAAATCTGATCTGATTCAATTTTAGATTAGTAAAAATCCAATGTGATGACTAAATATTGAGAGATTACTACAAAAAGAAGTATCTACATAATAATAATAATAATATTTTTAAAAA
>BPVZ01000180.1:189610-199998 GCA_020521535.1 Rubroshorea leprosula | reverse complement strand
TCTCCCTTCCCTTTATTTAGTACTTCACCGTAGTGTCTTCTTTATCCATCCAAAGGATCTCCTCAAAAATCATGTCATAGATTTTATCCACCCCCCCCCCCGGTCTGCTCTTTCTTTAGTACTTCACCCTTAATGCTTTATCCATGCAAAGGAGTAGATCTCCTCAAAATCATGTCAAAGATATGCTCCTCATCCCAGTTTGCTCTTTCTTCACTACTTCACCTTAATGCCTTCTATTTACCAAAGTTGTCAATACTGTACCGACATACATACTGATTTTACTACTAGAACGGTATATACTGAATACCGGAATTTTTCATGTACTATTTCAGTTTTGTCGTTATAAAAAAATTTTGTGAAGAAATTCAAGAAAAATAACAAGAAAAGGACTCAATCGAAGAAATTAAAAAGTTGAGGGTGAAATCTACCAAGACAAACCCACAAATCCAACCCAAACCCCAATATTGAGCCCACCAACAATTTAATTCAAGTCTCAACCTAATTTCATAAACCAGTCATCAAAACCCAAATTTAGCAATAAAAGAAAACCCTAGTTTCCTCTCTTTTAAAGGGGGAAAGAGATGGCAGACAAAATAAAAAAAAAAAAAAAGAAGAAGAGATAAGCCTCTCAATTTTTCTCCCTTCTGTAGATCCGCAACTGCCACCATCACCTCTAACCTTCACCATCCTCTTGCTAGTTGATCGTCACTCTCATCACCACCACCCTTACTAATCACCAAGAAGACGAAGTAGATCTAGCCGCAAGCCCCCTTAGGGACTCCGATCTTGACAATCTTCTTGCGTTTCATCATCATCACTGCCTCCACCTTCATCACCGGTAAGTAGAGGGGTTCGGCAGCCACCAGAAAGGGAGGATCTTTCTTCTCCAAAAAAATCTCAAGTGGTTGTCAACACTACCGGTACATCAAAATACTGGTCGATACACCGAAATTTGACCTAAACTAGCGAAATTTGACCAAAACGAAATTAAACTTTATACCATTTCAGCGTAATGAAAAATCCAATACATATCGACCATACCAGCCGGTACAAAATGGAATCAACTACACTAATATTTACACTTGAAAATAAAAAATCAATGAATGAATGTCATGTGTTTAATTGGGCCCAACCATTGGTCTGATGGGACAGTGATATCGGGACAACTCTTTGTATAATTTTTTTATTCAACTTTTACGTGTCATTAAATGAATGGATACATTTAATATCATAAGTCTCAAATGAATAAAAAGAGTCAATCATTTAAATGATACATAAGATTGTATAAAAAAGTGGTACAAAAAGGTTTTCACGAAATCATTTTTTGGTCTGATGTGTGCCACTCATCAACAAGCTTAGGTGTTGATCTAGAGCAATTCTGCTGCAATTTACAATCCAAACTGCAGATGACATGGAAGGTAGGTGGAATTTGGATGATGCATATCTTTTTCATTTAATTGAGTTTTATTTAAATTAAGAAATTAGGAGGAATTATGGGAATAGATCACATTAGGTTTTATTGGAGTTAGATTAATTTGGAATCAAACAATTAGCCACCAGTCATGGGTAAACAGCAGTTAGACATGGTGCAACTACTAGCAGACGATTACAGATAAAGGATCGAAAATCATGGGAAACAACTACAACATTGAAGTAAAAGAAAACAATGGAGAAAAAAATTAGTTTTCTCAAGCCTACCCCTCTCCAAAATTACGCAGAGTGCTACAATTTCAATTCCAAATTAGATCAACTAACAATTAACATAGATTTCTAGCTTAAATTTCGAAGACCTACTTTTATTCATAGCTTTAGTTTGAATTTTCTGTTTTACTTGAGATATGAAATATTTGAAATTTGAAAGCAAACCAGCCTTGTTGTTCAAGTCTACCCCATTAATTTGGTTAGTACTCCTTTAATTGTTCTTTTAATAATTGGGTTGAATTTTTGCTTTCTTCATGCCCTCGTTCATGCTAAAATTTGTAATTTATAAACTTTTTTCTCTTATTTTCGAAATAGGTTCAGTTTGCTAAATTTCCAAAATTTAGGTTAGAACTTTGAATTAGTAATTTCTCTATTTTAATATTGATAAGTTGAAATTTCATTGATATTAATGTGGAATTTTTGCCTTGATATATATTATTGATAATTGGATGACTTTTATGAGATTTTACTTGCTTTGAAATAATTTTCATTCTTTATATAGAAAATGACTTAATTGGATGAAATCATAACTTTTAGGACCAAACCGCAGAGACCAATCAGCTGAGGATTAAAGTGCGTAGAAACTAGGAGTTAGGGAGTAGTACTGTCATTTTGCCTTTAAAGAAAATTGCCTAAAAGGCCAAAATCCCCCAAAACGGACTCTTTCTTCACGGATACAGTGAACCTTCCTTTAGGGTGTCCAGACCATGGGCGATTTCTAGCAACTTGACGACAAGTCCTTGTTATTTTGACGTCTTCTCACGATCTATTTTAATTAGATTTTTTTTTAATTTTATAAATACTCATTCAAAATTAAAATTTAGAGAGTTTTTGGGAGGCTTTTGGTAATCCTTCTTGAGGCACACTAGGAGATCAAGATAGATGAAGTAATAAGAAATTTATCAATGACAAAAAATTAAAGATTTTAACTTTCTTAAATTTAATTTAGCTTTTCTTTAGATTATTTTCCACTAAAAAGGAGAGGTTCCTCGAAGAAATTCTATTTTCTTAGTTTTTTTGACAATGCAAGCGGTGTTTGCTAGATTTAGACTCACCTACCTAGGATTTTTGGGAAAACACTCTCTTTTATCCGTGCAAAGGATCTCCTCAAAATCATGTCATAGATATGCTCCTCGTTCCAGTTTGCTGAATTGAAAAGAAAGAAATTTCTTGTAACCCAAATAAACCAACAGATAACAAGATAAAAGTTCTTTGCTTTTCTAGCAGATGACGAGAATCAAAGAGTTCTTTGCTTTTCTTGTCGTCGATGAGGTTTAGCATTTTGGGTGGTAAAACTTTCATGAAGAAGGCATCACTTTAAGTTCAAGTGACAAAAATTAATGCCGAGCTTCGGCGGCATAGGAAATTCCGTTCAGACTTCGGGCAACGGTAATCAACAACGATGGAGCCAATAACTTTGGAACTGGTTCTGGAAGCCCAAACTATGTCCAAGGTTCTGGATCTAACCATGTCACTGGTACAGAGGAGAAGAGATCCCGTGGAAAGAGAGGCCATGACCTCTGGAGAAAGTAAGACCTCCCCGAGTTTTTCAGTTTGGTATTTTAAATGAAAATGTTGGGTTGGGTTATGTAAAATGGGTAAAGATTAGTTGTTTGAGTCATTAATTAAAGGCAAAAGTTTATCTTTTTCATTAAATTTGTAGGTTTTAATCCTTCATTTTATATTATGACACTTTTAATTCCTTATTAGAATTAAAGAAAATAATTTTCACTTATAATATTTTGTTAATTTTGTTAGTTGACTATTAATTATATTAACTAGTTATTAGTTGACTATTAATTGATAAAAATTTACTTTCAGATAATAAACTTAATAGTCAGTTAACAGAAATATTATGTTAATTGATTATTAACTCTGTTAATTGACTGTTAACTTTATTAATTGACTGTTAGATAATAAAAACTTACTCTCAACTAACAGAATTAATAGTCAACTAATAAAGTTAATAAAGAGTTAACAAAACTAATAAAATATTATAAAATTAGAGTTATTTTTTTCCATTTTAATAGATGAGAGGCTAAAAGTATCATAGTACAAGATGAGGGGTTAAAACCTATAAATCTAATAAGGTAAAGGGCTAAAAGTAAATTTTTGCCTTAATTAAATGGGCCATGGACATAGTTGTGGACCTGCAAAAGGCTTTTGGGTTCATGTGCGCTTGAATTGGCTGGCCGAGGCTATGCATGCAGAATACAATTTTGAATTTGGAACTAACCCTGGGCCGGATCTGCATCTTATTTCCTCTCCTTTTCTTCTTTTTTTTTTTCCTTTTTCCTTTATCGCTTTTTCTTTCGTCAATTTTTATTTTTCTTTAAACATTTTTTCTTTTTTCTTTTTCTCTCTTCTTTTTTTTTTTTTTTCTGACCTTTTTTATTTTTCTTTTCCTTTTTCTCTCTTTTTCTTTTCCTTTTTCTCTCTTTTTCTTTTCCGACCTTTTTCATTTTTCTTTCAACCTTTTTCCTTTTTCTTTTTCCTTCTTCGTTAGATCTTTTTCCATTCTCCCTTTCCTTTATTCAGTACTTCAACTTAATGCCTCCTTTTACCCATGCAAAGGATCTCCTTAAAATCAGGCATAGATATACTCCTCGTCGGAGTTTGCTCTTTCCTCAGTATTTTAACTTAATGCCTTCTTTTATCCATGCAAAGGATCTCCTTAAAATCATGTCATAGATATGCTCCTCGTCCCAGTTTGCTGAATTGAAAAGAAAGCAGTTTCTTGCAACCCAAATAAACCACAGATAACAAAGAAAATAAAGTTCCTTGCTTTTCTTGCAGGTGATAAGAATCAAAGAGTTCTTTGCTTTTCTTATCGTCAACGAGGTGTAGCATTTTGGGTGGTAAACTCTCATCGAAGTGAGAAAAATGTCAACCTCCGACAACGTAGGAAATGGCGTTCGGGCTTCGGGCAACGTTATCGACAATAATGGAGCCAACAACTCTGGAATTGGTTCTGGAAGCCAAAACTATGGCCAGGGTTCTGGATCTAATTATGGCACAAGTAATACCGGCAATATGAACATTGGACCTGGTGCTGGGGCAATCAATTCTGGCATTGCTGCCGGAAGTATCAATTCTGGAAACATTTTTCCCGGACCAGACAACTCCCCGTCTGATGAAAATAAGACCGCAGAGAAGAGCGTTGGACACGGGCCTGAGTCTGCATCAATCAACACAGAGAATTCCCATGGTAAGAGAAAAATTAGTTCTGCACACTAAAAAAAAAAAAAAGAACACACACACAATCAAGCAACTAATTTATTGTCCATAAATCCTTTTTCCTGTCATGAGTTAGAATTAGCAGTGAAATTTAGATAGTTAATAAAACTCTTGTTATTAATGTTATTAGTTATAAATTTAACACTCGTCACAAAAAAAATTTACAGTCACAAAAAAAATTCATATTGTTAATAAGTTATTTGTAACAAGTTTATTCATCATTGAAAGCACTTTTTGTTACAAAAATTTTTATCACAAAGATTACAACTAAGCGAAAAAAAACACCACAAATATAATTGAGCATCTATGACAAAATATTTAGCCATCAATAATTTAAATCGATTTTGAAGCTGAAGGGATATTTATGAAATTACAATATATCTATATATATATATATAGCACAAGAAATTCAACACTGAAATAATTCATAATTTATATTAGCAGGTGCGAACGAAATTGTTCACAAAAAATACTTAATTAATTATATATTATTTATTATAAACCATTTTAGTGACAAAAATTAAATTGTTAAAAAATATTCAAAATATAATATATATTGACAATGATTAATTATCATTAAAAAGACAATGATCAATTACAAATGTAAAGAATATAAAAAATTAAAAATATATTATTGAATCAATTACAAGATGAGGATGGCAGTATATCAATCCAAAGAGCATACATTTTTTTGTGAAAGAAAAAAAACCTATTATTATTTTTTTTTTTTTTTGAGAAATAAAAGCCTATTATTATTCAGAGTACAAACATGAATTCAAGGTAAACTTCTAAGAACTTGCCGTCTAGAAGGCCAAATACAATGGTAACCAATCATTTATAGCCGGACTAGCCAAACTAACCCTAGCAAGTCCTTAACAGTCAAGGACGTCCATTCTAACTATAAACAATTAAGAATAGGGATGCTTGAACAACACCAATACTTGATACGATTAAAATCATTTTAGAAAGTGCACTAGCACTCCAAATGATATAATGATATGTAAAGTATTGAATTCATGAGGACTATGATTGACTAAATATAAAAAATAAATAATCTTAAATTTATTTAAACAAACAAAAGGGAAAGAATTTTTAATTAAAAATAACAAAAAGAAAATAACAATTAAAATAAAAGCAATTAAGATATGAGGTACAAAGACATTTGATTTCATCATAATTAATAAATATAAATTTTAGATTAATATACTTTCAATACCAATTAATTGAATGTTATTGCACGTGATGGATAATTTTCCTAAATTAATTAATTAAAATTTTCAAGTCAAGTTAATCATTCCCTTATTTGTTAAACTAGTCATATTTGTATTTAATTTTTTTTTTTTTATAAGGGTAATGGTTAGGAAATTAGTGAGTTAATTGTTAGCGAGTTAATTGTTAGCAATTGGTTGTCAGACCTAATGAACATTTCATTCCCTCAAATGAGGTGTGCGGTCATCAGGCTACTTTTTGGTGGAGTTCACGACGGTGGTGGAGCTCGAAGCTCCGACCACCTCACCCAAGCACTTAAGGCTTGGGGTCGAAGCATTGGGCCACAAGGCTCGGTTCATATCTGTATTTAATTTAAAACAAATGGGTGAGCATTAAGTGATGTGAAAACCTCTAGCTTAGGAAGGGGGAGCTCCTAATTCTCTTCTCTTTCTCCACTACTATATATAACACTAATTACAACTCAATCTCATAATCTACCATATGATTTATATTATTATTGGTGTAAGTCATGCTATTTTTTTCTTAAATTCATGTGATTTTATATTTTAGTACCTTGCTTGGACAAGCGGATTGAGGAGCCGGCGAAGCATGATGAAAGGATGGAGAAGTCCTTGGCTAAGATGAAGGAGCTTGTTCTTAAGTTGGAAGAAGAACTGATGTCAATCAAGGCATACTTGAAATCACTCAACTAAGAAAAGATGCACTTGAGTTCCAATGGTATGACTATGCTTTACCAGACTTGCATTGAGACTACAAAGACTTTCGGAGACAAGCTTGGTCCTTTCTAGCCATGAGCAGCCATATGTCCTAGCCTTCTCTTCATCTTTTATTCTACTTCCTTCATAGTGTGTTGATTGTTGGCGACATCGCCATGATGTTACTCTCTTATTGTGTTTGTCTTGGGTTGAACATCTTTATATTCAGCAAAGTCTGGACTTTGTTGCTTGTTTGCTTGCTTACCTGTGGCTTTCTATTGTGCTGAGTATGGCACTTTGACTAATATATTTATGCTATTTGCATGTGATGAAAAATGGATCAGGGAGGTTGTCTTATATTATAATCATTCTGCATGGTGCACTTTCTTCTTTTCTTTTCTTTCTCTTTTCTTTTCTTTTTTTTTTTTTAATCAACGCTCCCTATCCTTACATAGCGATAAAACAAAATGAATGGAATACAAGCAAGCTAATAGATAAAGTGCCAAATATAATAAAAGAGTGTTGTTTGCACTTTACACATGTTGACAGAACATAGATAGAGTCAACCCTCTTGGCTGGAATAAATTTTAGTGCTAGAGATAAAATTACAAAATGGAGAATGCTTACTTATCAAGGAGCAATGCTAGCAAAGCCTAGCAATAGTACGGCTTGAGCCACTTAGCATTCATGGGGTATGGTAATGACTCTCCCTCGTGGGTTTTGAGATGATAGCATTTACTGTCATGTGCTTCCACAATGATGAAGGGACCATCCCAATTTGCAACAAACTTGGATGGGCTAGCAGTGTTCTTCCTCACATGGTCAAAGGCTTTAAGAACTATCTACCCAACTGTGAGAACTCTAGATTTGACTACATGGTTATGGGCATTTGTCATCTTGGATCGATATTTTTGAGCCTTTTCTTGTGCTATCTAGCAAAGCACTTCGATAGACTCTAAGTCTTCAACTTGCCTTTGGCCATAGATATCAGCATCATTGTTTAACTCAGATGCAACCAAAATACATGCAATTGGAACTAGGACTTTGTCTGGAAGGACAACATCACTCTTGGGAGACTGTTGACGACCACTTAAAATTTTAAAATAATGAAAAATTGACGCTTATTAAGTGTGAAAAATATAAAAGAAAAGAAAGCGACCACTCGTTCAAATTATAAAGTGAGACAAGTCATCTAAAATGAGTCTGCGCAAAAATCGAGGTTAAGAGTGAGGAAAGGCATACGTGCACCTCACAATCCTTCGTTTAAACATAGTTGCATACTTTAACATTGGAGTTTTAATTCAATTTATTTATTATATTTATGTTTAGATCTTAATAGGGAAACTTAAAAAATGAGGATAAACCAAATTGAAACATTTTTAAATTTTTAGACTAAAATGGACTAAATCAAAGACATGCATGCACAATAAACGTAAATAAAAGGTTAAGGAACTAACTTGATTAAATTCGAAAGATGGAGGACTGAATTGATTAAATTTAAAACATGGAGAACTGATTTGAAAAGAGTTGGGACCCGTAGACTAAATTGCTTAATTATAAAAGCTTTGGGTGAAATTGGAATGAAAAAAGATAATTTTGATTTTTGACTAATATTAAAGGAAATTAATTAACTAAGATAATTAGCTTAATTGAATAATTAAATTATCATTAATTAAAATTAATTAATCACATCTATTAATATTTAATCAAGATAATTAAATACATAATTACCTTATATTAAGATTAATAAATATGATTAATTTATTTTAATTAAAATTAATTAATTATATTGATCATAGATTAAATTAATTATCTTAATTAATTAATTATTTTATTTATTTATTTATTTTACTTTTTTTTCTAATATCTGCTTGCCCCAAAAAAAAGAAAAAAGAAAAAAACACAAACTGTCAAGCAAAACATTAAAAAAGATAGATCAAACATCAAACGACAATGAAATCTGTATTTTAGAGTTCATGTCATTTCCAGTAAAAGATAAACACATCCATCAGAAAATAAACTGAACAATTTTTTTTGATTTTTCATTCATTGTCTAACGAAACACAATCTTAACATCGAATCTTAAAAAGAAACAAACACCCACAAAATAAAAACAGAGACGGTGGATTTTTGAAAGAAAAACAGATCTGGATCTGATAGAATGAACCCCACCCACGGGATCAAGCTTCCACCATCTCCTTCACCATTTTCCTAACAAAAATCCTACGTTCAGAGCTATACCTAACAATGGGAACCAAAGATTAAATCCCTCTTGCAACTTGACAATCTCCTTTCTCAAACAGTCTCCTTCCAGTAAAAAAAAAAAACCTTTCATCTTCTGCACCGTCAACACCACACTCAATCAAGCAAAAATCCCCCTTTCTCCTCCTCGAAGTCTCCCTCTACTACTCTCAAAAACTAGATGGAGACTCCCAAATCAAACTCGAAAATCAACCAAAGACCCCCCCCCATTTGATCTGATTTTTTCCTATATATATACCCAAATAATAAAATAAAATAAAATAAAATAAAAACTTCTTCCGTCAATCATTGATCTCTGCAGCAAAAGCAAAGGACGAAGATGATGCCGATTTTGTCTGGTATGCGCTTTTTTTTTGTAGGTGAGGCAAGGACAGGGGTGTAGCAAGCAAGAGTGCAGAGGCACGAGATTGGCGCAGCAAGCAGGACACAGGTGATTGCAGTAAGTAGGAGGGCGCAGCAGTGCAAACAGGGGGCGCAGCAGGGTGCAAGCTCGGGTGCAGCACGCAAGGGGGGGAGGAAGCTGGTTCTGGAAGAGAAGATCCTGGAGAGCAAAAAGATTTTAACCTTATTTTTTTTTTTTTTGGTGTTTGGGTCTTGGGTTTTTTGTTTTTGTGATTTTGGGTAATGGTGGGTTTCGGTTTTTTTTGGGTTTTGAGTTTTGGGTTTGGATAATTTAATGGGCTCAATTGAAATGGGTTAGTGTTGGGTTTGCAAATTTGATGAATTTTACCCTTAAACTTTTGATTCCTTCAATTGAGTCCTTTCTCGAGTTTCTTTTCTTCATTTTCTTCTTGAGTTTCTTCTTTTTGCATGTAGCACCTGAAAGAAATATGAAGATATATTAGTTAAAGGAAAGAGAAAATTCATATTTTTATATTTTTGTGCTTTTTTTTATTTTTTTTATTAATTTTGTGATTAATATTTTTTTTTATATGAAAAATCTAAATAAACTGAATGAAAAATCGAGTTATGACAAAGAATGTCTTTAATTTTTTTGATTTCAAACCATTATATTGAGAAATATATCAGGAATTTTTTTTTTTCAATTTCTACTAGATTTTCCTTGTAATTTCTCCAAAGGAATTTATCCATAGAGAATTGGGGTTTTCCTTACTTTTCTCACCTATCTTTCATTTTATTTGCATCATCATGGTGGGTTTTGTTTCTGCTATTCCATTTCCAATTCCAAATCCGATCAATAAACAATTCATGCTCCATTGCTCCGTGGAGGATTCCAGTCCATGGGAAGTGGTAGGAATCGCC
>BPVZ01000180.1:170821-184215 GCA_020521535.1 Rubroshorea leprosula | reverse complement strand
GTGAACTTGAAAAGGGAGAAACGGGTCTTTCGTTATATGTAAAGGAGTGGGCTTTGCAATTATCGAACTAACAACTTTCGTTTCTTCTTGAATGAATGTAATCCTGCTTTTGACTTCTTCGACTTGCACACTATATGCAGTGCTGGAGTGGCCAGGAGACGTTTCACCAAGTGTGTTGAAGTCCTCTACTGGTTTAGACGGTACCTTTACTTTAATTTTGATGAATTTTTCTAAGTTCTTCAAGTTGTTTCATCATCTTGATTTAAACTAGTTTGCATATAGAAGTCTTTGCAGTTTCAGCAGAATGCATGATTTTAGATTATTGGGATTGGAATAATGTATATCGTTCTATTGTTTTTTGGTTGTTTTAAGGTCGTTCGTATTCTAGCAGTATGGTTTTATCTAAGAAATTTAAAGTAAAATTTCATTGAAATAGTTATGGATTACCTTTTCCTCTTTCAGTCTCTAAACTTTCTCCAAAAAAGTGGGGTTCTTCTGGAACCTCGAGCACTGCACTGGTTGCTCTTCTGGGTGGAGTCTCTTATCTGCTTTCTCAAGGGATTGATATCAGGCCTAACCTTGCTGCCATACTAGGCCTAGCCCTTTTAGACTCTATTTTCCTTGGGGGTACATTTTTAGCTTTAATTTCAAATTACTGGCCTCCGTATAGTCGTTGGATGCTAGTTTATGAAGCAGGCCACCTCCTTGTTGGTATGTAATACTCGCATTGTTCACTTTAATGTTATCATGGTTTTCGTAGTACAAAATCTGAAATATGAATCCCTGCATTTGGACACTTTTTGCATGGTCACTTCTGCAAGTTTAGCAGTGGCCAAAAGGCTGATGTTCTCTTTAGTGTCTTCTGGTTCTTTGACAATGATCTTGACATATAACATTGGGTTACAAGCATAACTAATTTTCTTTTGCTAATTCATTTGCAGCGTACCTTATGGGTTGCGCAATTCATGGAGTTTAGATCCAATTGCTGCAACGCAAATGGGCATCCAAGGGCAGGTAGTCATTTTGATTTCTTTTATTTTTTCTTTACATTTTGGTCCATGTTTTTTGTAAAGTAAATCAAACGCACATACTGTATGCTGTTTGATTCCTACGCAATATAATCTCTTGTGGACAACTTTAGTTTATGGAAAGTTATGAAGGCCCAAGCTCGGTATTTTTCTACAGGCTGGAACTCAGTTTTGGGATGAGAAAATGAGTAATGAGCTGGCTCAATGACGGTTGATTGGCTCTGCCTTTGACAGATTGGTATAACGAGGTGGTGTCTGATGTTTGATGCTGCCTAAAAAGTTAAATATTCTTTCCGTAGGTACAAGTTTTGACATCCAAATTATATTTATTTCATTTGCTATTTAGAAAATTGGTTGATTTCCTTGTTTCTTTACAGGTTGTTATTACTCATGTCTCTGACAATCAGTTTTTGGAAATACTGGCTACAAACTCTAAGAAAATTTACTGACGTAAATTCCCATTTCTAATTCCTCCATTTCTTTTTCTTTTTTTTTTTTTAATTTTTCTCTTTTCCAACTTTTTCTTCTATTACTCTCAATCTATTTGTTCTTTACTTGTGCTGCATCAGGTCAAAAGGTCTATAGTTCCATTAGTTTCTAAGTATGATCACTGATATTTCAAGTGTAATAAATCTGTCTAAACAGGAGTTAAAATAAATTATTCTTCTAGGCATCCTGAAGAAGTGCAGAGCATGTTCTTCTCTCTTGAGGCTGTTAGTAAATACATCATTAGCAAAAATGCATATCAGGAAATATTTTTCTACTGTTGTTGATTATACTGACGCATAATTATATGATCAGGTACTGCATGGTGCTTTTTGCTGGTATCACAGCTGAAGCTCTGGTTTATGGTGCGGCTGAAGGTGGAGAGAATGACGAAAACATGTTTTGCAGCATCCATGTCCTTCTGCAGCACCATTCTCCGTAGCTCAGGTATTTTTGCAACTATCTATTTTCATGCTATTACTTCATTAGTAGGTACTAATTATTCTCATCTAGAGAGAGAAAAAAGGGGCTAATTATTGGTTTTCATTACCTTTGGAAGATGTCAAATCAAGCAAGGTGGTCTGTTCTACAGTCTTTCAACCTGCTTAAATGGCACAGGCATGCTCGTCAAGTTGCTGTCACAGCTTTGGAAAGTGGTGGTAGTCTTAGCATTGTAATTAGGAGAATTGAGGAAGCCGTGTCTTCTGGCAGATGATGTGCAGAAGGACATAAACATGCTGGTTTCTGTGGTCCAATGGTGCTCAAGAGGTAAATGTTATCTTCGCACTCATAGGAAGGCTTAAATAACTGGAATTTCTCCATTGTCTCTGCTTGTATGGCCGAACATGGTGAACTGAGGGCACAGAAGTTTTGAAGCATTACTCCAATTATCATTCTTTACTCTATTTCTGTACTAAATACAATTGCATCTGTCATCAATTCTCAGAAAGATTTTCCTCAAGTGATAGGTTTCCAAGATAAATCCTAACAGGCTATGTACAGTGGGTGGAGGGCACAAGAAGGAAGTAACAAATTTTGATATTCAGCTGATCATTTTTGACACAAGTAGTCTAAGGATATCTTTCCTGTTGTTATCTTTGCTGCATTTAGACTGCAAATGTGAAAGAAGGTTCTCAGGTGCTCATCTTTTTGTAAACATTTTAAGATCCAAATGCTATTTTTTCCACCACTGTTTTGGTTGGAAGAATGTTAGGTTTTGAGCCATGGCCTCTTGATTGTACCCTTAATTAATTTGATTTTGGTTTGTACCCTTAATTAATTTGATTTTGGTATAAGCTTTTGTACCAATCATGCTGCCTCCGTATTCTCTTGGAACAAAAGGCTACAACATTTGGTACGTGCACTTTATTTGTAATTGTTGTCATTTTGGCCAAATTTGAAACTGTTGTCATTATTTTTCCAATAAAAGACACTTAGTGGGACTGATGTAGAATGCATGTTTTGCTATCATAAACTCTCCTAGTAGGTGAAGGAAATGAAACTAAGCAAGGAGAGATTAATTGCAGAAGCAACACAATTTTCATTACGTAAAATACTTAAATACACATATGAGAGTAATTACAAAACTACCTCAACAATTATCAAATACAAACAAACTTAAACAAATTGTTATAAACTTAAAAACACTTAAAACAAATTGCAACAAACTAATTCAAATTGCAAACAAACTAAATTAAATTCAAATAACAAATAAATAGACTCAATCGAACAGTAACATAGTAGCTTTGGTGGCATGCATATCTGGAATAGTTCCAACAACCTCCTCCTTGGCAACAAAGCTGCAAATGTCGAGCTGGTCTCTAAATTCTTCAAACCTTTTATTTGGCATAGGTTTAGTGGAAAAGTTTGCTAACTGATCTTCTGAGCTACAATATAGAATCTGCACCTCCTTCTCCTTTATAGCAAGCCTTAAAGCTCCACAAACACAGCAAAAACTTTGAATACTTGCTTCAAGAAATAAACCCAGCACATATATTCCATTGAAATCATCAATAAACAATAAGGAAAGTTTGCTGCCATTTATTGATGAGATATGCACTAGACCACAAAAAACAGAATGAACAAAATGGAGCTTTTTTGTAGCTCTCCAAGCCTTGTTCACTACAAAAGAAAACTTACTAAAACTTCCCTTTTGACGTACACCACATACACCATCAAACCTCTCATGCCATTTCTTAGATTCATCCACAATAGTAGTGCATGCTTGAATTTCAGTTTGACTTCAATCAACAGAAAAATTTCTATGATTCATACCAGCAATAAATAATTTTACACCAAGTTCAGCAATAAATAATTTTACACCAAGTTTATCAATCACCTCAACACATTCATCATGAAAATGCACTAAATAACCATTCTCTAATGGCTAACCAACACTAATGAAATTTTGGCTCAAGTAAGGCACATATAAAACATCACAAATGTGCCTGATACCAGTTGGTGTATTAACAATAACTGTCCCTTTTCCTTTCACTTCAACAACTTCTCCATTTCCAAGTCTAACCATTGAAAAATAAGATCTGTCAAGTGTCTTGAAAATGGCCCCATTTCCAAGTCTAACCATTGAAAAATAAGATCTGTCAAGTGTCTTGAAAATGGCCAAATTTGAGGTCATATGATGGGTACACCCATTATCAATGAGCCAAGAATTTGAACCCAAAAACGTTGATGAACAGCTTTCAACCACAGCAGCCATAAACAATTCTTCTACCTTCTGATCTACATTCTTAGCAACTTGCGCTTTCTCATATTGTTTTGCCTTAGCTTTGCAAACCTTTTCAACATGGCCAAATTGCTTACATGACTTGCATTTTACACCAGGCCTAAACCAGCAGTAAGTTGCTAAATGAGTCATCTTTCCACAGTGTAGACATGGAGGATAAGGCTTTTTCTCGCTTCTATAATTGCTGCTTTGTTGGTCATTCTGAAAATCTCTCTTCTCCTTTCCACTTTTGTCTAAAAATTGCTTCTCTTCATCATCTTCTTTGAATTGACCTTTTCCGCTTTCATTTGCAATAAAAGCACCTTCAACAGCACCTTCAGCTTCTTGCCTTATTGCTTTCCTTTGTTCTACAACTTGAAGCACATTCACAAGTTCGGAAAGTGTCATTTGTGTCATGTCCTTTGAGTCCTCCAGAGAAGAAATTTTATGCTCAAATTTCTCTGGTAAACTCACAAGAACCTTATCTACAATCCTCTTCTCTGTAAGTTCTTCACCAAGTATTCTGATTTGATTCACCACCTTCATCACCCTATCAGAAAATTCTTTCACAGTTTTTGTTTCTTTCATCCTGAGAACCTCAAATTTCCTCCTAAGATTAACCACCTGAATTTGCTTTGCCTTTGTATCTCCCTGGAACTCCTCCTTGAGCTTATCCTAGGCCTCCTTTGCTGTTTCACAAGTCATAATTCTTATAAAAATGTCTTCAGACACTGCAAAATGAATAGTGGTCAATGCCTTGTATTTCTTTTTCACTTCCTCTGTGTGACGCCTTATTTGGTTCAAGGTTGCATTTCCAGGCAAAGGGGGTGGATCAATGTCATGCTCAACAGCATCCCAGAGGTCAAATGCTCTCAGATATGACTTCATTTTAATTGACCAAACTTGGTTATTTTGGCCACAAAAAACAAGGACCTTTGCAGTGAAACTGATACTTGCTTCCATGATTTTGCTTGAACTTTCTCAAATATTGGTGCTAAAACCTCACAGACCCTCACGGATCAAAAAAGCTCTGATACCAATTGCAGGAAATGAAACTAAGAAAGGAGAGATTGAGTGCAAAAGCAACACAATTTTCATTATGTAAAATACTTAAATACACAGATAAGGGTAGTTGCAAAACTACCTCAATAGTTATCCAATACAAACAAACATAAACAAACTGCTATAAACTTAAAAACATTTAAAACAAACTACAACAAACTAATTCAAACTGCAAACAAACTAAATTAATTTCAAATAACAAATAAATAAACTCAATCGGATAGCAACATAGTAGCTTTGGTGGCATGCATATCTAGAACAATTCCAATAGTAGGAAACTTCAACATCAAAGTTTGCATTAAGATCATATGAATCCAAAGGCTTCCCCTCAAACACTTATTTTCTCTTACAATTCTCATTACCAGTGACTCGAGTTTTGACTCTATAAAGCTTAAATGATTCTTATGGAAGACCAACAAAAGTTGTCTAGAACAAAGTAGTAACAAGAGGTGATGCAGACTTCAATGAAGTAAAACCATGCTCGTCTCCAATAAGGATTTATGTACAGAACTGCTATGATTGCCATTAATACTACAACATAAGTTACCACAAAGCTCCAATAAAAAACATTCATGTTAATCAAACCATTGTTTTCCCTATCATAATCGGAGACATTGATCAGAACTGATGGTGATTCAATTTTGGTGCAGTTGATTAGCAATGGAGCTCCACAAAGGAAAGGGTTTCCTTCATAGCTACTTTTATCAAAGGTTCCGAACTGAGCTTTTTGATCAGGGGTTGATCCTGATAAGTTGTTGTGTGCAATAGAAAACACAGACAGGGTGTTTAGCTCAATCAACTGAGGGGGGATTCTCCCACTCAAATTGTTATAAGAGAGGTCCAAACTCTCAATCTGCTTCAAGTTTGAAAATGTAGAGGGAATTGGTCCTGTTAGCTTGTTGTGTGACAAATTTAGTGCATGGATATGATTCAAGTATCCAATTTCAAGTGGGATCCTTCCTGTGAGATGGTTGCAAGATAAATCAATACCTGACATGTAACCATAGATGCTTCCATTGTAAACATATGGCATGCTCTTTGTTGTAAACTCAACCCAATCCTCAACCTGAACATCTTTATTTTCATATCTCACAAAGCCATTGTAATCCTTTGTCAGCTTTTTCTTCGCTATGTCTGACAGTGAATTTATCATTGATGTTATGCTGCTCTCCATCAAAATACTAAACCCAAACTTAGACATGGATGCCTCAAATGTTAAATTATTCATACAGGAAGGTATAGAACCAAAAAGATTATTTTGAGAAAGATCCAGTATCCTTAATTTGTTCAACTGACACAGTTGGAAAGGAATTTCACCGTCAAAATGGTTAGCTTTCAACAAAAGAATGCGCAAATAAGGTAGGTTGCTGATCCAACTAGGAATTGTACCAGCTAGATTGTTCCTTGTAAGGTCCAATGTCTCTAGTTGAGAGCTACCATTACCAAATAATGCTTTTGGCAATGGCCCAGTAAATCTATTGTTGCCCAGATGAATATGCCTTATATAAAATGGATTAAAGCATTTGGGGATAGAGCCAGACATGTTGTTATCTGAGAGGTCAAGAAAATAAAGGTTATGAAGGCCACAAAATTCTATTGGAAATGGACCTTCAAAATGATTTTTGGACAAAGACAGCCATTTCAAGGATGATATATTTCCCATCCATCTTGGAAGCTTGCCTGAGAAACGATTGTTGCTCATTTCTATTATCGATGGAGAAAAAGAGCTAACAGATGAAAACTCAGGTATCTCTCCTGCAAAGTCATTACTGTCTAGTTGTAAGACTCGTAATGTGCTTAAGTTGACAAGAAGAGGAAATACTTCCCCTTCCAAATTATTGTTGGACAATATGAGAATATGCAAGGGGCAACCCAAGACCAATGATTCTGGTATTCCTCCAGACAGTCGATTGTTGGACAAGTCTAAATAGACTAAAGAGCTAAAACGACCAAAGGAATCAGGGATACTCCCAGAGAATTGATTGTTTGGCAAGCTTAAAAATTCTAATGATTTCATATCATCAAAAGAAGTAAGAATCTGACCTCGAAAGGAATTTTCAGACATAATTAAGTTCGTAAGATGGGGGAAGACTGAACTCATGTTCATAGGAATTTCTCCTTGTAAACCATTCCTAATTATATCTAAGACTGAAATGTTAAAATGAGGGTGTGATGGCAACTGCAAAGGTCCTGACATGGAGTTATATCCTAAGTTGAGTACTTTTAATCCTGTATTGTTAATGAACAACCAAGATGGGAATCCTCCAGTGATGTTGTTGTGAGAGAGATGAACAACCCTAAGGTCATTTTGGTGATGGAGGAAGTAGGGAGGTTCTTTTAATGCAAGGTAAGACAAACTCAAAAATATGAGTTGGAACTTTGGAGTTGGAGTTTGATGGAGAGGTTCTAGCAATAAATTGTTGTCATCGCTCAAAAGGACTTTAAGCTTGGAGTGGTTGGTAAACATCCTAAAGGAAACTGGGACTTGAAAATTGTTTCTTGAAAATGAGAGATATTCAAGTGATTTTAGATTGGTAAGAGGGCTAGTGGCAATATTTCCTGTGAAATGATTAAGTGATAGATCCAACACTTGAAGATATGACAAGTTTCCCAAACAAGAGGGAATTGTTCCTTGAAAATTATTTCCACTTAAATCTAACTCTTCAAGATTCTTCAATTCACACCATCCTGTAAATATCAGTTATCGAGGAGGGAAAAAAATGAAATTACTACCACAAGAAACAATAAGAAACAAAGAAATGAGGAATTGTTACATCAAATTATAATTCTAAATTTCTTATAAAAGATTATATATATATATTTTTGGATTACCTTGACTAGGCAGAGTTCCACTAAGCCCACAGTGGGGCAAGGACAAAATTTTAAGAGAGTTTAGCTTTCCAATACTTTGAAGAAAATTATTATGAAGAGAAGATATATCCAAAAGCAATACTTCCAACTTCTTGAAAGTGTGAAAATCTGAAAATTAAGTAACAAGTTATTATTAGCACCTTGGATAAGTGAGATAATGTACAATTGAAAATTTGAAATATAGGTAAGCATTTTTGTCTTTTTCTTCTTTCTCTCTCTCTCTCTTTTTCTTTTTCTTTTTTTTTTTTTTTTGTCCTTTTTTCTTCTCTACATTACTTACCTTTAATAATCATTGGTTCTATAGATGTACTCCAAGTAAGATCAAGGATCTTAATTAAAGGGAATGCTTTGATTGATTGTAGTAGACAGCTTCCACAAGTGTTTTCATTCTCTCTTAGGTTTAGGACTTCTAGCATACTTGAACATCTCATATCTACAAGCAAAAGAGGGAATCAAGATAAGCTTTAAAGCTACAGATATGTGATCTTGTATCAAACTTGTGATCTTTAGAAAGGACAAGTGCTCCACAATAGCCAATGCAAACATGGTTTAAAAAGTTCTAATTGAGCTTGAGCTAAAATTTTCTTTATTGATGTATAAGTAAATTATAGTTCAATAAAAAATTTTACAAGTATGAAGCCAATGGATTAAGTGTTCTAATTCTTTTAGGGATTTATTAATGAAAGGAACAGAATGACCACACCTCATCATAACCAAACTTTTACTTTCATCAATACCTTTAGGAGCTACAAAACTTTCCACATGATTGTAGCTTAAGTCTAGCACCTTCAACTCATTTAAAGCAGCTAATTCTGGCAATCATAGAGACAAAATGAAATCAATTAAATTATAATGAAGAAAAAGAAACAAGATTTCATTATAAATATATACAATGATTGATGAAAATAGAAAACAAGTAAAACAATTGATCTACCTTTAATGTTTAATATTCCCTTTAATTTGTTGTAACTCAAATTAAGAATCTTGAGAGATGGAAGCCATCTTAGGAAAGATAAAGTCGTGTTTTTGAAAGAATTACTTTGCAAATTAAGCACTTTCAAATTACGTAGCCCCAGTGGTCTTTGAACATCAGCAATAGAATTTATTGGTTGATCAAAAAATTTATAAGTATGAAACTAATATATCAAATTTTCTAATTCTTTTAGGGTATTTGTTGATGAAAGGAATGGAATGACCACGCCTCATCATAACCAAACTTTCTACTTTCATCAGTACCTTTAGGAGCTACAAAACTTTCCACATGATTATAGCTTAAATCCAGCTTCTTCAACTTGTTTAAAGCAACTAATTCTGGTAGTCATAGAGACAAAATGATGTCAGTTAAATTATAATGAGGAAAAAGAAATAAGATTTCATTAGAAGGATATGTAATGATTAATGAAAATAGAAAACGAGTGAAACAATTGACTTACCTTTAATATTTAATATTCCCTTTAATTTGTTGTCACTCAAATCAAGAATCTTGAGAGATGGAAGCCATCTTAGGAAAGATAAAGTCGAGTTTTTGAAAGAATTACCGTACAAATTAAGCACTTTCAAATTACTTAGCCCCAGTGCTCTTTTAACACCTGCAACGGAGTTTATTGTTTAATTAAAAAACTTATGAGTATGAAACTAATAGATCAAGTTTTGTATTTGTTGATGAAAGGAACAAAATGACCACGCTTCATCATAACCAAACTTTCTACTGTCATTTGTACCTTTGGGAGCTACAAAACTTTCCACATGATTGTAGCTTAAATCCAACTCCTTCAACTTGTTTAAAGCAACTAATTCTAGAAGTCATAGAGACAAAATGATATCAGCTAAATTATAATGAGGAAAAAAAAACAAGATTTCATTAAAAGGATATGTAATGATTAATAAAAATAGAAAACAAGTGAAACAATTGATCTACCTTTAATATTTAATATTCCCTTTAATTTGTTGTCACCCAAATCAAGAATCTTGAGAGATGGAAGCATTCTTAGGAAAGATAAAGTTGTGTGATTGAAAGAATTACACCACAGATTAAGCACTGCCAAATTACTTAGCTCCAATGGTCTTTTAACACCTGTAATAGGGTTTATTGTTTGATCAAAAAATTTATGAGTATCAAACTAATGGATTAAGTTTTCTAATTCTTTTAGGATATTCGTTGATGAAAGGAACAGAATGACCACGCCTCATCATAACCAAACTTTTTACTTTCATCAGTACCTTTGGAAGCCACAAAACTTTCCACACGATTGTAGCTTAAATCCAGCTCCTTCAACTTGTTTAAAGCAACTAATTTTGCCAATCACAAAAATAAAATGAAATTTATTAAATTACAATGAGGAAAAAGAAACAAGATTTCATTAGAAAGATATACAATGATGGATGAAAATAAAAGACAAGTGAAACAATTGATCTACCTCTAATATTTAGTGTTTCTTTTAATTTATTCTCACTCAAATCAAGAATCTTGAGAGATGAAAACCATGTTATTGAAATAATTACTGCCCAGATCGAGCACTTTCAAATTACTTAGCCCCAATGGGCTTTTAACACTTGCACATAGGGTTATGGGTAATAAGCATTATATGTGCGTTTACAAGTAATTAATGAGCAGCTTCAAGTCCCTCAAGAAACATAATCATGTTAAAAATGGATATCATGCCTTATTTCTTAAAGTATATCAGATTAATTAGTTACGTTATGTAAAAGACTACCTAGAACATGAATATGGAGACTTCCTTCCACTTGATTGCCTGCTAGATTTAACACTTTTAAGGATGAAAGACTAGCCAAAGTTGATAGGATGCTACTGTTTGATTGGTTATCACTCAAATCAAGAACCTCCAAATTACTTAAGCCTGACAACTTTTCTAGACCTGTGTAAGAAATGAATATAGTTAGTTATGTTGAATAATTAAAATGGTTGCTTGAAGAGAAAGAAAAGAATGACCTTTATTCTTCATGAAGCCTAAAATGCAATTTCCTTGCAAGAAAAGACTCTTCAACTCTTCAAAGGGCGAAAATAGAGAAGAATTCAAATACCAACCCTTAGAGCACCAACTCCTAGAATTATTAAGAGAGAGTTGGATCACTCTCTTTGTTGTGATGTTGCATTCAATCCCAACCCACTTACAACAATCACCATGCCCTCCCCAAGATGCTAGAACATTGCCAGTTGGGGGAGGGATTGAATGTTTGAGGTTTAAGAGGGCAATTCTCTCTTCCTCCAAACACCCAGAACAATAAGAACAATACCACCCACTTACCAAAACCAACAATACAATTGCTCCAACCCATTTTTCCTCCATTTTTTGTTCTTTGTTTTTTGGCTTGAAGCAATGTAGCTCCTTTTCTTCTTATAAGGTAGTTTCAATTTCAGTCAAAGATGGAGGCGCTTGAGTGTTTAGGAAGGTGAGAAAGTGACCATAGACTTGACCACACAAATGCCAACAACGACATAACCAAATATCGTGTTGACCACGAGCTTGGGTCTTGTTTTGCTATTCCAGTACATTGAATTTGATGTAAGTTTTTCTCATAGGCCATAGGGCTGTGGAGAATAAGAGCTGGAAAAATTAAGAGAATAGTGAGTGGTTTAAATATGTTTACTCAATAAATTAGTGTCTTAGTCTTTTGATTGGAAAATATGTCTCTCCAACAAGGTCACTATCATTCCCAATCTGAGCAAAAGAAATAAATCTCCATAGAGATTTCAAGTCCTTGTGAAGTGGTGGCAATGGTTAATTAGCACCTACTCTTAAAACAAGATGATCTTGACTTTGACTAAAAAAAACCAACTTCTCTATATACTACTTCCTTGGTAGGAAATTTCCAAGTTGAAGCTCGCATTAAGGGTTGTTTGGTATGTAATTTCTCTTAAAAAATTGATTTGGGAAAGTCACATTAAAAATAGATTGGCTTAGTTTCGAAAATTAAATTTTCCTAGCAAGAAAATTGAGTGCAATGTAATTGATTATAATAAAAATGTAAATGGTTATATTAAGTATATATATAACTAATTATAAATAGTAAATAAGTGATTATATATGATATAATCTAGGTAAAAAGTTTAAAAAAAAAAAAACTCTCAAGAAAGTTAACATATAATCAATTGCCAAACTATTATAATCAATTATAACGTGGCTTAATTTCCATGTTAGAAAAACTAATTTTTATTGTAGCTTCTCGAAATTACTTTTTCATGAGAAATTGCATAAAAAACATAGGTGTGGTTATTGTCACTATCAATATTGTTAAAATTATCAAAATTTTAATTTTTTTTCTTATACAGATTTTGAAAATATAAGCTTATCAACTGATTTTTGATAAGCAAATTTCCCTCTAACAAAAGTACTAGTTAGTTTAAGTAATATAATGATGAAAATCAATTATCAACTCATAAAAACCATAAACTAATTAATTACCAAAATTAACTAATTCTAATTTTATTTAAATGGTTGTAATTAAATGATTTGAATGAACTAATTAACTAAACTAATTAAAGAAAAATTAAATTGATTTTAAGTAATACCAAGAGTCAAAATTCTAAATTATTCAATTTCATCATATTTAACTAATATAAAATTTAGATTAATATATTTTGAAGATATTTAATACTCTAAAATCTAAATTAATTATTTTTTAGGAATTTGATGAGAAGCATTTTATATGCTTTAATCTATTATATTAGTCTTGATTTCATTACTATTTATAAGGATAATATGTGATTTCAATAGATTTTATATAATTTTCATTTTTTGTGCGTAAGAAGACTTGAAGGCATAATAATGGTAGTTTTTGGGATTAATTAAATATCTTTTGAAAGTTGAGGGACTGAATTGCAAGAAGAAAGGTTTCTTTTTGGGACATAAATGAATGAATCTTAAGTTATGGGATCAAACTTCTCATCGTACAAAAGCTGAGGACCAAATCTGCTATTTTCCCAATAGAGAAATTGCAAAAAGGGGTTGTAAACCGGACAGGGGTATGATGTCAACACATATATTATGGTGTTAACACCAAAACACGCCCAGCATTGGAATTTCCTGTTTTGTTATGGGGTTTTTTAAATTCTATAAATATTCATTCAAAAATCAAATTTAAGGCTTTGGGGAGAGTTTTGGAGGTTGGTGGCAATCCTCTTTGGGTACTCTTAAAAATTAAGTTAGAGGATTCATTAATAATAAAAAATTAAATATATCAACTTTCTTAAATTGAGTTTTATT
>BPVZ01000180.1:139596-151497 GCA_020521535.1 Rubroshorea leprosula | reverse complement strand
TCAGCCAGCCAATCCCATTCTGCAATTTTTCTAATTTTCACCAATGAATATAATTGTCACATTTGAAAATTTTAACAGCCTAACGATTCTGTCCATTTTTGAGATATTTGCTACTTTTTAGAGTTTAGGGGCTGATTTGCCACCACATTTTCTTATGAGGAGCTTATTTGCCAGTGGAAGATAATTTGAGGGGCTAATTTTGTCCATTTTTCCAAAATAAAATCAACATGTCCAGCAATGCCACGCCCTAAAGTCCCTAATCCTTCTACAGCTCTGACGGTGAGACCACATAATCTTCTTACCGGCCGACATAGCCTCAGACCACCGCCACCCCAGGCTTGCATTGAGCAAAGTCCATCGTCTCTAACCTGCAAGGTTAAAACCGGTTCTCTCTTCCATTTGTTTTTTTCTAAAACCCCCAGCTTATTCCTAAAATAAAAGGCTAAAACCCCACTCTGTTCAGGCTCAAAATAATATTCAATGGAAAGGCTCTAAATTTTTTGTGCCTGGCTGTTGTCCATCTCTTTTTCCGGTTGCACCCATTTGTATTTCTTGTTCCTAGGGAGCCCGTTTATTGAAATTCCAACAGAGCCTTGAAGACAAGCAATCCCGATTGTCTATTTTCTTTTCAAAGGTAAAATTTTGTATGCTTTCTCTCTTATATGGAATTCTTTTTATGTAAATTAATGTTTTGGGCTAAGTAGATATGAATTTGAAACCTATCTAAGAGGTATGCTTTGGAATTTCTCTTGCAAGGCATGACTCTGGATTCTTGTTTTGGGTTTTGATTTGAGATAATAGCTGCAAATGAGTATGTTCATAATTCGGGTTCTTTAGTCTGCATTTGATATAGGAAGGGTAGGGATTTTAGCTACAGGTTTGGCTGCAACCATCATTTTGAAGAATGCCCTGCTTGCGCTACTATAAAACCTGGATTTGTTAATTTCAATTTGAGCTTTATGTTTTTAGCTAGGTCCTCAAAAATATTGTCTTCAGTTAGATTAACTAAAATGGACGTCCAAATCAAATTTGGTTCATGAAGAATCTAAATTTAAAGTAGTTTGGATTTTGGAGTGTATGGTTTCAATAGCACAGGGACAACCAGTCGGCTGAAAGCCTGAAATTCTAACAAAAATATGAACTTAAATGTAAAAAAAAAAAAGTAAAAATAGAAATAAAAATAAAAGAAGAAGCTGTGTGGCTCTCTTGTTAATGTAGATTTTGCTTTTGTAATTGTTTGGGAAATTTATAAGACAAAAGTTCATTGCGTGTAAGTTTCCATTTCAAATTGGGTTGTTTGTAATTCACCACATTATCTTACTAAATTGTGGTTTTCTTTGCTGAAACTTGCAGGCATGCTGTTGAGTAGCAAGCTGGCTCAAAAGTATATTTGAGAGTTTGACATATTGCATAGATGGATATAGTTGAATCCATATTGGATATTCCTGTGCAAGACCCACCAGAGGACTTCTCTTCTGCTGACCTGACCTGGACGAAATTTGGCACAGCTGACCGCCATGAAGATGTAGCGCTTATTCCTTATGAACAAGTAGATGCATTTATTGTTGGAGAATGCTCTAATGTTGAATACCCTACACAATTCCATATTGAGAGGGGAAGGAAAAGATCAAAGGGCGAGTTGAAGAAGTATAAGAGTGATGAATATCTAGAGTATAGGTGGTAAGTTCCAATCGTACTTGATATTTACTTTTGCTTCTTTCTGCTTTCTCTAACGTCTAAGCAGGGGAGTCCTCTTTCCTTTTAATTCACTTTATTTGACACAGTACTTGCAAACCTAGGAGTATTAGATGATCACATAGTACACAATTGGTTTTTTCATTGGAATAAGGTTTTCCTTAAGGAGTTAAGCTAAACATTTTTGTGGGTTGTATGCATAAAAGGTATTGGTGTTCCTTTGGTCCTGAAAATTATGGAGAAGGTGGAGATGTATTACCTAGCCGAAGATATCGCCTTCAAACCCGAAACCGTGCTCCTAGACCTCAATCAATGCGAGGCTGCCAATGCAATTTTACTGTGAAACGTCTATATTCTCGTCCATCTATAGCCCTCATTATATACCATGAAAGGCGTCATGTAAACAAGTCTGGTTTTGTCTGCCATGGGCCACTTGACAAAGATGCCATTGGTCCTGGTGCCAAGAAAATTCCATATATATGTAATGAAATTCAACAACAAACAATGTCTATGATTTATCTTGGAATTCCTGAAGAAAATGTCTTAGAAAAACACATTGAGGGCATTGAAAGATACTGTGGTGCAAATCCAAAAGTTAATAGCCTTGCTTCACAGTATGTCCACAAACTTGGGATGATTATTAAACGGTCCACCCATGAATTGGATCTAGATGATCAAGCTAGCATTCGGATGTGGGTTGAACGCAATAAGAAATCCATATTCTTCTATCAGGATTCATCAGAAACTGATCCTTTCATTCTGGGAGTTCAAACGGAATGGCAATTGCAACAAATGGTACGTTTTGGTCATCGCAGCCTCATTGCGACTGATTCAACATTTGGCATAAAAAGACTTAAGGTAATGAATTTCTTGATGTGTTTTCTTTTTCTAAGCAAGCTTTATAAAAACTACTTAATGGATGTTTACATCAGGATATTTCTGAATTGCAGTATCCCTTATGCACCCTTCTTGTGTTTGATTCAAGACAACATGCGCTACCTGTTGCATGGGTCATTACTCGTAGCTTTGCTAAGCCAGATGTGACTAAATGGATGAAAGCTCTACTTGATCGAACTCGTGGTGTAGACCAGCGATGGGAAATCAGTGGTTTTTTGATTGATGATGCTGCAACAGAGATTGATCCCATAAGGCAGGGTGTTCTTGCTTTAATCTTTGGTTTGAGTAAAGTACGGTACTTTCTTTTTTCTTACTTCTGGTTTCAGTTGATCTTTCAGGGAATTGTTTTGTTGTCCAGTCCTCTTTTCCCTCTGGCGTGTTCGTAGATCATGGCTGAGGAATGTTGTTAAGAAATGCTCCAACATTGAAGTTCAACGTGAGATTTTCAAATGTTTGGGCAAAATAGTTCACAGCATTTGGGGTGGAGTGGATCCTTCAGTTGTTTTGGAAGATCTTATTCAGGATTTTGTTGATCAAACTGCCTTCATAGAGTATTTTAAGGCATCTTGGGTGCCTAAGATAGGTTTGATCTCCCTCACTCATTCAGACATGACCACATGATATCTATGAAGGTGTTAATATCTAAATTCTATTTCTTGTGTTGTTTGTTTCTGATTTAATAGAAATGTGGCTCTCAACAATGAGAATGCTTCCACTTGCAAGTCAGGAGGCATCTGGGGCCATAGAAGCCTACCACGTGAAGCTTAAAGCAAAATTGTTTGATGATTCACATCTTGGTGCACTTCAAAGAGTTGACTGGTTAGTCCACAAGCTCACCACTGAATTGCATTCAGCCTATTGGCTTGACCGGTATGCAGATGAAAGTGATTCATTTCAAAATGTTAAGGAGGAATATATTGCATCTACATCGTGGCATCGTGCACAACAAATTCCCAATTCTGCCGTTACCTTGGATGATAAGAATCACCAATTTGCCAAGGTGGAAAGCCAGAAAGACGGCAGTGTAACACATTTAGTTTGGAACCCTGGATCAGAATTTGCTTTCTGTGATTGTGCATGGTCTATGCAAGGCAACCTTTGCAAGCATGTCATTAAGGTCAATATGATGTGTGAAAATTGTGAGGGCTATCAACCTTCCATGTCTTATCAGTCCTTCAGAGAGATATTGGTGGATCTCTGGAAAAAGCCAATGGATGATTCAGTTGCATTAGATGAGTCGGTTGCTTGGACTCACCAGATGCTCAATCAAATTAAACAACTAGTGGAACTGACTACTTCAAATGACATTGGTGCTGTTGTAAACAATATGCCATTGAAATGGGTATCTAAGAAAGGCAGGACGTTTGTTGGGATACCAGCCTCTATTCAAGCTCCTCCATCCAGTTCCAAGACCATTTCAAAGAATGCACGCAGGAGTAGGAAGAGAAAAAGATTGTCAAGATTGAGATGATAGCATAAGTTGTTTCTATAGTGTGTCATAGCTTGACACTGCCCACTGGATGTCTAACATGCAAATCTTTTTGACTGTCATGGTGACTGACTGCATGGCATGCGTGGTGCTTTTACTTTCTTGGAGAAGCTAACCCATGCTAAATGAAGCAGTGATCGAGTGTAGCCAACCTATGAAGATATATTCTCATGAAACACTGCATTTTCACTTACAATAGTTGGAAATGTGAAGATTTCTTAGAGAATAATCACTCTTGAATTCCATCAAGATGGATTGGGAAGCGGACTGTGAAAAGAAGGTAGCAATCACTATCAAAATTTGCTTCAGAATTTGGGCACACTTGGGTATTATGCTAATTATTTCATTCCATCATTCCTTCTGGCACTTAGTTACCTAACTTACCCTGCAGTATAATTGCTTGCAAGGGACCTTTAATGTGCATTTTTGGTTGAAGGTTAATATGGCGGGCATCATACAATGGATCCATTCATCATATGATTAGTTTCTGTTGTGAAGATGCGCTAAACTTGAAGAATATACAAAAACATTGGTTGTTTAACAAACACTGTCAAAGTCAATAGGTTGGACTTTGTTGTTATTGACTTTTACTGTATTATAAAATGAATCCCTTTGTTTTATGAAAGAAAGCTTATTATTTTCGTATTCGAATGTTAAGATGATGGAATTGGAATGGCGCAGTATGCCTGGTTGCATCTCCAGAAGTTCTTACAGATGTACTCCATTAGGGAAGGTGAGATTTTAGCTGTAGTTATACAATTGTGGTTCCAATGTGCGTGTGTGTGTGTTTTTTTTTTTGGTGGAAATGATGAGCAATGTCATCTAATTTAAACCATGTACTTGTGCCTAATTTTCCCATTTAAGAGACTTTTGTTATCCCATTTTATCCCGTCTCATCCAGATTTTTTTAAGTAAAAATTACAGGAAATGAGAATTTTTTGTTTTTTTGGGGAACAAATTTAGTAGTAGTTGGTTGGATTCATTCTATATGGAATTTAGGGTTCAGGTGCTAAATTCATGTGTTAAGAATATATTACTTTTTTTTATAATTAATTTATATAAAAAAAAAATTAATTTTAATTTTATTAATTATTTAATTAAAATATTTCACATTATATTAATATTAAAAGTAAATTTATTTTTTATAATTTGTTATATAAATTAATAATAAAAATATATAATAAATATAACCTGACCAAACATTGAGAGAAAGTTAATATATATATATATATATATAATTCAAGCTCCATGCCATTTTTCAGCCTATAAATATATATATTTGATTATTTCTTTTAGATTATTCGGTGTTGGACTTGGACTTGTCTTGGTTCCACCCAATGGTCCATTCTAATTTATATACGGACGGAGTACTTTTCCTATTATTATTATTTTTTTAGCTCTTAAATTTCCATAAAAAAATAATAATAAACATTTTTATATTTTGACATTTTCTATTGAATGCAAATGCAAAGCCTGAAAAATGAAGTCTTGGGCTACGATACGAACAAGGCCCGGCCAAAAAGTCAACAACAACTCCACTCCCGATTTCCGTTCCGCCGGTAGTAGTAGGCGGCTGGGTCTGGGGCTCACCACCGATTCCGATCTAATTCATCTTTTACCTTTACCCCTTCTCTTTTCTCTTTTCTCTTTTCTCTTTTCTCTTTCAGACCAGCAAACAAATGGCGGGATTCATCTACCAACTCTTCTCATCTTCATCTCTGTTCTCCCTTGGACTCTATCATCTCATCTGCTCCACCCGTTACTTTCTCAAATCTCCCCATTCCTACTCCGCCAAGCCCTTCCACTCCTTGCCCTTCTCCTCCTCCTTCTCCAACCGCTTCAAATGTCTCCCTCTTCATCTCCTCATTCTCTGCCTCTTCATTGCCTTCCTCCACCAGGCCATCATCTCCTCCGATCCCGACCCTCTCCTCAAGGGCCGCACTCCCGTCCACCGCTTCACCTCTCTCCAGTCCGCTGCCGTCCTCTTCCTCTTCTTCCTCCTTTCCCTTTCCCTCCTCCTCTCCGAATCCACCTCTCTACTCCCCATCCCTCCCGATCTCTTCTTTGCACTCGCCTCCGCTGTCTTCTTTCTTGACCACTCTGTTTCCTCGGCCGCCGCCTCTGTCCAGACTTCCGATCTCCAAGTCAAATGCGATTCCGTCTCCGCTTCTGTCTCTTCCTTATCTTCGCTTCTGTGCCTTATTCTCGCCTGCCAGCCCAGGCTCTTCATTGTGGATGTGGGATTGGCAGCGTCACTGTGCTTGCAGGGGCTATGGGCGCTGCAGACGGGTCTGTCTCTTTATGTTGAGACCTTTATACCCGAAGGCTGTCATAAGATGCTTGATGTTGTGAGCGGTGTAGAGAGCTCTACCAAGTGCGACCTTGAGGAGTCCAAGTTGCGGGCTGTTGCAATTCTGGATCTGGCCTTTTTGGTTCATGTGATGTTCGTGGTGATCATTCTCGTGCTTACTTATGCTCTTGTTGCTAAGAGCGTCGGGATGAGGAGACTGGGGGCCTACGAGGCGTTACCCTCTTCTACCACTGCTACTACTCTTGGGGACTCTAATCATATTCAGATGAAGGCATTGACGGGCACGCAGGCTTGATTTTCTTTTCAACTTTCACTCTTCTTCCGTTTATTTATTTATATATGATATTATAACTGATTAGACTGTTGTTGCACTATCGTTTGTGTGGTTTTAGCTTTACTGACAGAGCTTGTATCTTTAGGGAACTTGCCCAAGTTTTGTATATACAAGTTGTTTTTGGCGTGTGATTTTCAATTGAGTGCTAGTAGTACCATATCTTAGTAGTACTATATCTTTCTTCAAGTCTTATTAGTTTTCCAGCAAAGATTGTGTCTGTGATTTCATTATCTTCACCTCCTAATATACATTATGTACAATGGTGCTCTGCATTATCCTCAACTAGGACGCCGTCACCATGGTTGTGTTTAGTAGCGAGCTGACAAGCGTAGCTTTTTGTTTCTTATATATATATATATATGTATGTATATATACATATGTCAGTGTGAAGTTTTTAGTTAGCAGATCCCAGGATTGATGTTTAAGATTTCTTTTATCTGGCAGTGCATCTTCAGGAGCTTGTTATATTATGATATAGACAATGATTAATTTCATATAGTTGGATGTTCAATCTAGACTCACTGGGAGGACTTGTTAGTGCTGTAAGATTATCTTGGCTCAAAATATGCTAAGTAGAAGGGCAGCCAAAAATGGAGAGGAGTGAACTAGTGAAGTATTCTGAATGAGAAGACTTTCTACATGTTAAGAAATATTATATATAGGCTTCAGAAAGGCTTGAAAGAAAGACCCTAAAAAGAATTGTGATAGGATTCCTTTTGGTGATGAGTAGATCTAATACTTTTTGTCTGGTTAACTCAACCAAATTTCCCCCCCTCTAGATTAGCATTTTAGCTTTGCAAACCATCATTTTTGCAAGTGTGGTATGCTTGTGCATTGTTGAAATAGTTAACCTTACTGTCTCTAAGGGAGTATGTTTTTTTAATTCATGAGAATTTTCTAAAGATTGAGCTGGTGAGTGACGCGGCCTATATTTTTGTGGCACTGTTTTGAATGTTTTGAGGATTCCAGTAATGCGAATGATTTTAACAATGCCTATGAAGGTAGATTGAGGTGCCAGACAATGGTGAGGTTAGCCTTGCATGAGAGTTAAATAGATATGGAAAAGAATTTTTATTTTGCTGCCGCTTGGTTTATGGAGTGCAGTGAGTTCTTGGACTGGAATAATAGAGTTGAGCATTGTCTGTAAAAATGATGTTCTTTTGGGATGAGGAATATAATGCCATCCAATTACCCCTTCCTATTGAATGGATCAGATTGCTTGAAGAGTTTTAAGAAGAGTGGCTTCTTTTATGGTGTGGACTATATCAAGAGACCTGTCTCTCATTTAAAGATTCATGTTTTATTAGCTTATAAATAAATTTTTATTTTTAAGAAACGAATTAATGATTATTTATCTTTAGGTATGAGAAGCTAACCTCCGAAGTACTCCCTGGATTTCATTTTGAATCTCATTTCAACTTTTTGGCACGAATTTTTCATGGAACAACAAAGACTACTAAGGTACTTGGAACATCAAAATCATAAGATATAAATACTGATGATTTGTGGCTTTTCCAATTTCTTTTTTTTTTTTCGAGAAAAATACATACCAAACATGTCCTAAAATTATTTCTTACAAACTTGGGGGCATAATGCATAGAGAGGGTTTACGTGATTTGCCTATTGGTCGAAATGCCACATATTGCTTTTTTGTATTTTGTCAGGGTTGGGAAGAAATCAATGGAAAAAATTTTTTAAATTAGATGTGAGAGGAATGGAAGGGTGAAATCAAAGTACTAAGATATGTACCAAAGATCAAAGGAATAAGGTAATTGATGAGTGAGTATAAGAACTCAAATCCGTAATGGTATGAACACCACCAAGTGGCTTGTGGTTTCGCACCTCATTGATTCAAGTGAGCTGTTCATTCGATTTGAGGATCAAATTTTCAATTGTTAATATTTAACAATACTAATTTATTAATTATTGGTCTTATAAAAAAAAATCGTAATGGTATGGAATAGTAATAATGTCACAAATAATGATAAATTTATAATTATAATAAGATATTAAAAATATAATATAATATTAAATAAAAAATATAGTGTTATAAATGAATTTTTAAATATAATAAACTAATTATATAATTCTACATAATATAAATTGTACGTCTATATAACATTTTCGAAAGAAAAAGAAAAAGAAAATAAAATTAAGATTAGGGTTAGGATTAGGATGCAGAGCGGATACATCCATTAGCTTAGCGTTCGTTTGATGTGTTGGACCGACCACGTCGTCATCCACTTACCATAGTCTGCTCCGCAGGGGATTGCTGCGCCGAGAAAGGACAACTGGAGTCGTGGCCTGCTGCGGCAACAGCGGTGGGTAAAGTATCACGCTTTTCCTTTTGCACTATTGTTGACCCTTGAACACAAAAGAAAAATAATAATACGTAATTTCTTTTCTTTTCTTATACATTTCGTCTTTTCGTTTTGTTGCGTTGCGTTTACCATTTAGACGAGATCCGCCTGCCCGCCCGCTGCAGCGGCTCCGTCATCGGAACTTACATGACGGCAGCTCCGACTGGTTTCCGTTTTCCTTAAGGTAAAGCTTCTCCTCTTCCTTTTGTTACATAATAATAATAAGAATAATGATTGATTTTATGCTATTTTCCATTTAATTAATGACCAATTAGATCCACAACTTCCTTCTCCTTTTTTTTTTTTTCTTAGATTTATGCATAGATGCGTATATAGATATAATAAGATCGGTGTCGATTCTGTTTTATTTCTTCGATTTTGAATTCGACATCATCAGCTATTTGCCACATTCCATCCGATCTAATCTGATCTGACCCCAGGGTAATTACTGAATTATTATTGTAAATGCCATAAAAATTCATAGCTTTATCTGCTCCAATTCAATAATCATGTTGCAATACATTTTATTTTATAATTTTTGGTGCAAGAGTTAACTCGTTTCTTCTTCTATATTGATTGTGCATTACTTTTTCTTTCTTTCTTTTTTTTTTTTTTTTTTTAAAAAAAAAATTATAAGCCCTGAACTCTGTTGGCGGGCTGATCCTTACTCAAAGTTGGCTTCAAGGTCCTTAGTAACAAATACTGGATTTGTTTGGAAGTCCATTTATATCTACTTGAGCGCCTCCCCCATTTGCAACTCTAAGTTGGATCTCCTCTCCAAACATGGGGGAGTGGGTGGTTGGGGCTTTCATTAACCTCTTTGGAAGCATAGCCATCAACTTTGGAACAAACCTTCTTAAATTAGGCCACAATGAGGTAATTATCTTACTTCCATGCTTAAACTAATTTCTTTTTCAGTTATCTTAAACACGATTCACCTGTTTGTCAACTCATATCTTACCTGACCACCTTCATCTTTGTTCACTTTTCTAAGTAATATGTATGCCTGCTTACCTTGATTTAATCTGATAAATGCCAGTTTCAGCTTTCAACAACTACAACAAAACACATTATATCATCTTAGTAATATGCCTGCTTGTCTTATTTTGATGAATACCAAATACCATTACCTATTGTTTAGTAGTTTACAAGTGATTCATCATTGTGTTCTGCTTAGAGCATAATGGCATTTAAGGATTTCAATTGTATATGGCAACAGGCAAACAGTGCTAAACTTTGTTCTACTTTTCATCTATTCTTCATGATTTTGCAGAGAGAGAGATATTCTACACTAGATGGTGATGGAACCGGTGGAAAGATTCCTTTGAAACCTATCATATACTTCCAGACTTGGAGAGTTGGTATGGTCGTCTATCTTTTTTTATGCTGAATGGTCTATGGTTGTTTTTAATTTGCCCTACATTTTTTTTTTTTTAATTAAAATTTTGGAATGCAGGTATTGTGTTTTTCATTCTTGGGAATTGCCTTAACTTCATTTCTTTTGGTTATGCTGCTCAGGTAAGTTCTAGCTTTCTGTTTTGAATTTCATTAAATTGTAATGACATTGCACATGTGATTTTCTTTTCTTTCCGGGACAAAAACAAGTTTTGTGTTATGTTTGGAAAGCTTTTTGATTTCTTTCTTGCTGATCTTTTTCATTTAGTAATTTTTATCCTTTTTCTTCTTTCTTTACAGTCACTTCTTGCAGCCTTGGGATCTATTCAGTTTTTATCCAACATTGCATTTGCTTACTTTGTCTTGCACAAAATGGTTACTGTCAAGTATGTTAAAGTTTGCCAATTACCATGACTAAAACAAAGCTGTTTGTCTTTCTGTAGATTGTTATCTCAAACTCTATCTCATTCTCATTGATATTGCTTACAGGGTACTAGTTGCAACAGCCTTTATAGTTCTTGGAAATATTTTTCTAGTTGCATTTGGCAACCATCAATCACCTGGTATCTAATCTCCTTTGACTTCCACAGTTTAATACATTGAATTACATTAGCACTATGACTAGTGCCTCAATTCTTTTTATGTTCTCTTTTGATAAGAGTATCGATAAGGTTATTCTTTCCTTTCTTCTGTTTAGTTTATACCCCAGAACAATTGGCAGAGAAATACAGCAACATCACGTTTCTTCTTTACTGTCTGACTTTGATATTAGTTGTTGCATTACATCACTCTGTTTACAGGTGAGAGGTGTGGAACCCCTTATATTTTTTAGTTGTAATGTAATATTGAATTGCCATTATTTTAGCCATTCTAACATAAACTGAGAAACCTTTGCATCTGGATGTGCAGGAGAGGAGAACTTTTGCTTGCTGTTTCAGGACAAGATCTTAGGCCTTACTGGCACATGCTGTTACCTTTTTCCTATGCTGTTGTTTCAGGTGCTGTGGGATCATGCTCGGTGTTATTTGCAAAATCTCTGTAAGTTAGCAATGTTAAATAGTTTCATTGCCCTTTTTCAAGTAACTCGGACAGTTAGTCTGTAGTCTGATGTCAAGTTTCTTGCTTTTCCAGCTCTAACCTTCTAAGGTTGGCAATGTCTAATGGTTATCAGTTGCACAGCTGGTTCACATACTCCATGCTGCTTTTATTTCTTAGTACTGCTGGATTTTGGGTAAAAATTATGCCAAAACTTATTTTATTTTTTTGTAATGAAGATGGTTTTAAAGTTTTTGTTAAATTTTAATTATTTTTGAGCTATCCCACTCCAGATGGCGAGGTTGAATGAAGGCCTGTCACTTTTTGATGCAATCCTTATTGTTCCCATGTTTCAAATTGCTTGGACATTCTTCTCCATCTGTAC